>JAHWFP010090231.1:31292-43517 GCA_023313725.1 Lithobius niger
GGGGGGGGGGGGAAGAGATATTTTCTGTTTCGCCGAAAATAAAGCTCCGATTAAAATTCGGGAAAAGGAAATTCCCGTTTCGTCGAATCAAAATATTCCTAAAAAATTGATGTTGGAAAAGTTGAAGATGAATTCCTAATTGAAATTAATATGTGATATGTGATGAGTTGCGGTTCTGATGTTATGGATAATGTTTAGCCACAGCGAGCACAGTAACGCGAGCGACGCACGTAATTTTAAGAAAACGCCAAAAATTAAGACACTGATTAAAATTCGGCGAAACGGGATTCGGTGAAACGGAAATCGGCTGTCTTTCCCCTCCTCCTATCCCAATTTTGGGGAAATCCTCCGATTTCACGAATAATCTCTAGTTATCCAAGGTCACCCGACCAAACTGAGGACGATTCTTTTCCCACGCCACTTCCCGTTTAAGGCATTTGGGAGCACATTAGTGACTGCGAGTTTTCCTATAATGAGTCAATAGGTGATTCAGCTAATGAATGATGAATACGTGCATACTTAAGTAGATTTAAACAGTACGTTTTTGTACATTTTCCACTAATTTTTTATCGTTCTTTTTTCTCCAACGGATTTTTTCCGCAGCATTTTTACCTTCCGACTTTATCAGGGGCAGCTTCTTTTTTCATCATCCCCCCCCCCCCCCACCGTTTTTTTATTAATTTTTTTTTTTTCCCCCCCCCCCCCCCCCTCGAAGAGTGGAGTGGCAGAAACGCGTATTTCAAAATGATTCACGTGACAAAACTTACTATTACTGTAAAGGAGGATATTGGCCTTTTGGGGAACGAGAAAAAGAAAATGGGAGGGGGGGGGGGCGGGAGAGGAGATGCAAGGATATTGGCCTTCGGGTGGGGGAGGGGAAATTAGTTGGGGGACACGACCTGAAAATATCTGATTGACGGTAAATGGAAAAAAATCCAAAGTAAAAAATTCCACGGCAAAAAAATCCAGGAATAAAAATCTAGAGGAAAAAAGTCCAGAGGAAAAAATCCAAAGAAAAAAATCCAAAGGAAAAAAAATCCACGGAAAGAAAATCCAATATATATTTTTTTTTACCTTATAGTATTATATTTTTTAATGCAAAAACTGAGAAATGATACCAGTGAAAAAGAGAAACAAAATCAGTAATGCTGGAGCAGCAGGACGGGCAAGGACTCACGGAGTCGACAACAATGAATATTTGCAGGTAAAAAGTAGGAGGGGAATGGGCGCAGCAAAAATGGTGTGGGGGAACGACTTTCATAGCACCATGGCTTAAGTACGGAAGTGTGTCGGGACGAGGTAAAATACTAGAGTGAAATAATATATACGATAAAATAAAATGATACGGTATAATAAAATTGTGTTAATTGTTCAAAGTTAAAAACCTACAATACTTCCGTAAAAATTGCCAACAATGACTGCCGCATGATGGATGGCATCGTCCAACGTGATTACTGGTTGCGATTGTTGGATAGATACAATGTGCAAAACCTTTTGGCCGCGACTGTACAACTTTTTCAGTGTTGAAGCGTATTTTCACGATGGTCTTTCACAGCTAAAAAAACAAATCTGAAATTGTCACACGTCGTCGGTTTTAACTACCTGCCGATTCGAAACGAAACGGTCAGTAATGAGAGTCCAGAAGTTACTGAGACAGTAGTTTCTTCAAAGGGAATTCTTTATGTTAATGTCACGGTTTATTCGACTGTGTGCATATAACCGAACGATGTCAGTGATATGAATCCACATAACATTTTGCTCCATGGCAACCATAACACTTTTGCTATCGCACTGGACTAGGAACTAACTTCTACGTACGCTATGTACGTGTAAACATTGTGATTTTTAGAAATCAAATCGTTGATCGGACAAAAGTGTTGGGGAAGAAAGGGAGTTTAAGACTAAATAAAATCACAAGGAAGCTTTGAACGAGTTTCGTAGCAGTAACAACGAAGGGTGAAATAACCTTACATTAACAATGCGAAAAAAAAATGAAATAAAAGAACGGCATTGGATTTTTATTCCGTGGATTTTTTTTTCCTTTGGATTTTTTTCTGTGGATTTTATTTCCTCTGGAATTTTTTTCTCTGGATTTTTTTCCTGGATATTTTTTCCATGGATGTTTTTTTGTGGGTTTTTCCCCCTAAATTCCTGCTTGACCATCTGTTCATTCATGTAGGCTAGATCACGGGAGAGATAAAGATCTGGAAAATAGATTTCACTTTTTTTCGGTATACACTGAATGCAGGATGACAAAAATACTCATAAACAACTTTCCGTGAATTTTATTTACATCGGACACCATTCTACCCTTTTAGCTTTAATGCCATAGAAGACTGTCCAGCATTCAAGCCAGTACTCATGCCGATTACCCTCATGCCGCACGACGAAAAATAATATTTGCTTGGAATCAGGAGCCTGAAGTATTAACACTGGCGATAGCCAGTGTTAGTAAGGGTCGACCAAGGATCTCTGTGTTAAACTTTCAACTTTGAGAGCTTATAACTCCGTCAAAAGTAAACATTTTAAAACCAAATTTGGAATCTAGCCTTGACTAGTCAAGGCCTGTCTGCAGTCCAAAAATTGTGAAATTCGGGCGAGCCAAACCCGAGATACAGAGAAGGGCCAAATAGACAACTTCTTGTTCTTGTTCTTGGTCTTGGTCTTGTTCTTGGTCTTGTTCTTGGTCTGGGGGTGTACCTTTCGTCTGTCCTCTCTACAGGTAAAACCATTTGTCCTATGAAGCCGGTTCTTAGCTCATTTTACAGGTATTGCTCTGTAGATGTGCCCTTTCCATAAGGCATTTTCTAATTGGTCAAGTGGTTCAGGGGTTATGGAGCTCTAAACGACCAAATTGATTGTTTTACATTGTTTAAACATTATTATTATGCAACAATGCTAATTAGCAAACGCCAGCTGCAAGACTGAAGATTAAAGGATTTGTTTCGTGCTAGTAAGTCAGCTTTGGGTCTCTGTATTAAACTCTCAGTTTTACAGTTTAGCTGCAATTCTGAAAGTAACACTAATTAATAAACAAAAACGGAACGTTAAATGTTTAGAGTAAGGGTCTAAAAGTCAAGACTTAGAAGGAACACGGACAAGGTTTGACAGTAAGGGTCTAGGTGTAAAATTTTGTAAGAGGCTGGTAAGCATTAGACCCTTACTACCCGGTGGTCAGAAATAAAAACATTTTCACGAAAAACTGGAAATCCTCCCACGTGATGATCCAGTGGTAGTGTGGTATAGGTTTACTGCTTTACTGTATGTTGAAAATTATTTTTCGATTTAGTAACACTGCAGAGTATTCGCAGCAGAGAGCATTACTGGTTATCCTCTGCCGTAAATCTACGAAATATAATAAAAAAATTCTAAAGCATCAAAAGACACAAAATGCCAACCTTCACAAGAAAATTATGTTCTTAAAGTTCCATAACAATATTTTAAGAACAAAGAAAATCTGCTGCAATCGTTCATACACACTTTCTGTCCTTATAGAGTAGAACTATAAGCTAACCACCGGGTAGTAAGGGCCTAATGCTTACCAGCCTCTTACAAAATTTTACACCTAGAAACCTTGTCCGTGTTCCTTCTAGGTTTTGACTTTTAGACCCTTACTCTAAACATTTAACGTTCCGTTTTTGTTTATTAATTAAGTTCTGAATCATCCCCTATTGTTACCTACCTCAGTGAACCCCTCTAAGGCCAAGGTTAATAAAATTAGAAGTAGGTCACACAAAAATGTTGTTGCGTCCCTTAATCCCTTGCCATGCCGTTGGATTAGCGAACATGTTGCGAAAGAGGGTAAATAAGTTACAAAACGGGGATCAAAAATGCTGTCCTCCACTGACACTGAAGAAGAGTGAGATGAAAAAGAAAAAAAAGCCTAGGAAAAAAGCTGAATAAAAAAAAGCGGTGGGGTAAAAAACGCAAAACATATTTGGTGCGCAATCTACAAAAAAATATACTGCGTAGTTATGTGTGCATTCGTCATTCATTAGCTGAAAGGTGCTCGATCAAGGTTAACTTAATCACCTATGGAATCATTTAAATTCCTTTACTAGAAGTCACAAGTTTCCTGCCAACTTCCTTTAATTGGGGATATTGTGGGGAGTCGGGGGGCAAGGGTCGTCCTCAGTTTGATCTGGTGACCCTTGATCATTAATGGAAAGAGGGGTGCACGGAAATAAAACCCTCGGAAAAAAAAGCTGATGGAAATAAAAGACCCGGAAAAAAAAACTGCAGGAAAAAAAACCGCGGAAAATAAAGCCTATGGGGGGAAATCGCAAGACAAATCTGGTGTAAAATATCCAAAATATATTGCCCAAACTTATACGGATTTCGCATTGGTAAATTCAAGGGGCCAGGCCGGACTGGGGCGGGCCGGCCAGTTCCGATTGGGGCCAGTGTTTGTCCGGCCGGCCCGCTTTTGCATTGGTTAATTTCACGGCTCGCTGAATACGATTTACAGCACCGCCACATGTCGGTTTGTGGTACTTGACACGTTACACTTTTTGCCGCTACACTGTAGCACCATTCATAATCCATTCAGATTTAAGCGGTGCCGGCCGCCTCCGTCCCAATTTGATTTCGCATTGGTTAATAAAGCGGTCTTGGCCGTGCCGGGCCGGCTCTCGAAATACCGGCCCGGCCTAGGTCGGCCCGATTTCGCATTGCTTAATAAAACGGTGCCCAGCCCTCCTTGGCACGGCCAGGGCCACTTAAATTTACCAATGCGAAATCGGTATTAGTTACGGGTGCATTCATCATTCATTAGCTGATTGCTGCTCGACCAAGGTTACCTTAATTACCTTTGGAATCATTTAAAGGAAAACTAAAAGTCACTATAAAAGTTTCCTCTTAAATTCTTTTACTGGGGAAGTGGTGGGGAGAAAAAGTCGTCCTCAGTAAGAGAAAATTTTGTGAAATCCCGAAATTTCCACCAAAATTGAAATAGAAGGGAAGAGGGAGAAGCTTCGGGAATCATAAATAAAATCATAAAATGGAAGCATTGTCCATTTTACGCACACACATTTTTAAAGGTAGTATTGTTGTAAAATTTACACCAGATCTTTTTTTACTTTTCGGTTTTTTCCGCGCCTATTTTTTCCAAGGCTTTTTTCCGTGGGCCTATTTTCCATCAGCTTTTTTTTCCGGGTCTTTTCTTTCCGGGGCTTTTTCCCATCCGTTTTATTTCCTGGGGTATATATTTCCATCATCTTTTTTTTTCTGGGCTTTTTTTTTCCGAGGCTTTTTTTCCTACATTCGAAAGAGGGAGAAGTAAAATATTAAATTTGGTCAATTTTGGACAATTAAAAGAAAATTCGGGAAAACATAGGTTTACTTAAAATTAAATTCCGTTCGTTCTGGGAATCTAGGAAAAAAGGTCCGAGGAAAAAAGGTCCGAGGAAAAAAGGTCCGGGGAATAAAGGGCCCGGGAATAAAGGTCTGCGTAAAAAGGTCCGGGGAAAAAAAGGTCCCTCAGAGAAGAGGTCCGGGAAAAAAAGATCTGGGGAAAAAAGTCCACGGAAAAATGGTCCGAGGAAAAAAGGTCCGCGGAAAAAACGTCTGCAGAAAAAACGTCCACGGAAAAAAGGTTCGTGGAAAAAAGGTCCATGGAAAGTTAAATAGCCCGACGTAGGCACTGATAAAGGTTGGATTTAAATGTATAGGCCTATCTATGTATATGTGTGTGAACATAAAAGAATACCTTGACTATACAATTTAATAATGCCCATCTTAATTAACGTAGACCAATGAGATTTAAACTGTATTGTCTCGTGGGGTGGGGGGGAGATGAAGGAACACGTAGCCTAATTTGGGAAGCAATGTTCGTGAGGCCGATTATTTGCCGCATATGTATTTACCCTCACCATTGTGAAAATTCGCTCAGCTCTGGTTTCCGTTAAATATTTTAATTTCGTATCACTCCTTTGAGAGGCCGGGTTTCGTCCAAGATTTTTTTTCCCGGTTTGAGTTAATGTCTCCTGACTATAGGCTTTTTTTCGTATTAGAGCAACCCATGTACAAGGTAGGCAGAGAATTGAGACGTAACGCCCAACAACAATCTCATTTAAAAAAAATATTTTACGACATTAGCCTTTGTAGGGCTAGTTTTTTTCGGACTGATAAATATATTTGATTAACCTTGAATTTGATGAACAATTTAGAAGTTATAAGCCAAAATTTGTCAGTGCCTAAGTCGTACTATTTAACGTTTCCTCGGACCTTTTTTCCTCGGGCCTTTTTTCCACGGATCTTTTTTCCACGGACCTTTTTTCCCGGGCTTTTTTTCCACGGATCTTTTTTCCTCGGACCTTTTTTCCCGGGTTTTTTTCTCGGACCTATTTTCCGCATAACCGTTCTGGCATCAGCGAATAAATAATCTGTAATAAGCGAAGCTTGCCATTATGTGATTCCTGTTTTGGTTAGAACAACAGTAGCTTGTCTAGCTTATCAGCGCAGACGTGCTTTGTAGTAAATGAAATACCCCCGGAAAAAATACCCCACAAAAAGTCCTTCTTTATTCTGATGAAAAAATACACCCCAGTTGATGTAAGACAACTAAAATTTTATTTTGTCAAAGCAGTGTTAATTAACTTCTCATCACGAATGAGAACAGGAGCGAAAATCCTCAAAGCGTAATTTTCAACGTACGTTTTCCGGAAAACAGAAAAAGTCACTCGTTCGACAATTGCCCCCCTGGTGTCGCGATTCCGTGCCGAAAAAAAAAACCATGGATAAAAAAGCTTCAACAAAAACCAACCAACGGAAAAAAAAAACAAAGGAAAAGACAACTGCGGAAACCCGAATTGTTTTGTCGATTTTTTTCGTATTATTGTTTTTGTTATAGGAAAGGTTAGTTTAGGTCAGTCACTTTGGCTCGAATTTTAACAGGCAGGCAAAGGAAGTTAGAACTAAAGAAAACTTACTTTTTTTTCTGCAGCTTTTGTTCTGTTTGGCTAAACCGAAACTAATCACAAAAAACAGAAATGGTAGATTCTGTTAAAAAATAGAAATACATAAATTATTTTTATGTAATTATAAACCTATCAGGCGAGCTCGGGCCTTTATCATTTGTCCTTGTGTGTGGAAGAGACACTGGGTGCTAAAATATCGGCTACTTTAATTTACATTTTTAAAATTGTTATACTACAGGACTTGGGGTATTTCACCGGGGTATATTTCCAAAGGGGGTATTTTTTCCGGGAGTATTTTTTCCGGGGGTATTTATTCCCGGGGTATTTTTTCTTGGGGTATATTTTCCAGGGGTATTTTTTCTGGGGTATTTTTTCCAGGGGTATTTTTTACCTAGATTCAAATGCTGTAGTGTTTCTAGCTAAGGCCATTGTCCATCATTGTAGCGCACGAAGCAGCGTAAAAATCCTGGGAAAAATCTACTTAGGCTATTCGCTGTTTTCTTCAAAACATTTTTTTATGGAGTCATACATTACGCAAAGCAACAAATAAAAACTAATTGCGCAATAAAAATAAAGGGGTAGTATGTTTTCTAGTGGGGAGGGGAGAGGTGTTTAAACAAGACAGAACGCCAAATGGGTTCGAGAAGTGTTAAATAAATACAGATGCAAACCTATGTACGTTGCGGATGTCGGATACATCGGCATCGGACAATTAGGCACCCGAATATTAGGCACTGGACAAATAGGCACTCAGACATTTAGGCACCCGGACAAATAGGCACCCGGACAAATAGGCACCCGAACACATAGACACAGGACAAATAGGCACCAATTTTTTTTTTAAGTGGGATAGATTGTCCTCATATTCTGTATCGTTTGTTTTAAATCTGGGACACTTAAGTCGTGTGAACCGTTGGGAGAGTTTTTGCATATTTTCCCGAAATTTTTGTGTGGTGAATTAATGTTCCAAATTATGCTGCCTCGCTCGCGCTGCCTCGCTTGCACTGCCGCACTCGCTGCGGCTAGCACATAACGTCAGAGATGCTAGTGTAATAAAGATGTCAACAGTCTTCAGCAGTTTTGAACGCTACGAACATTTTATAACAAACTTTTTCTCTCTCACCCCCCAATTTGAGGACAATCCATCCCAATTTAACAAAAAAAATAATTGAACTTGGTGCCTATTTGTCCGAGTGCCTATATGTCCGGGCACCTATTTATCCGGGCGTCTATTTGTCCAAGTGCTTATTTGTCCAGTGCGTAAATAGGGGTGCTTAAGTGTCCGGTGCCTAATTATCAGTGTACTGTACACCCAAACAAGGCCCAAGATATTTTTTTTAAATATTCTTTTACAACTATGTTTTTCTCTTATTAATTTATTGCATAGCCGCATCGTTAGTAAGATTTATTTTGTCATGATATGGCACAAGTTTGTGGTGCAAGTTGCCCCACCGTAAACAAAAAAAAAGACTACCAATACACAAATAAAGAATAAAACATTTTTAAAAACAGCAATGGAGTGTTAGTTACCCCCCCCCCCCCCCCCCCCCAAAAAAAAAACCTCTATCAGAACCACTTAACATATAACCACTTAACATATTTTTTAACATTAATTCCTCAGGACCAAATTGTCCTATAGGAGCAAATCGGCTTGGGACCAAAATTTGAGTCATAATGAAGATGGGCCAACACATGCTAAATCTAGACACACGCTAGTGTGTTGCCATCAAATAATAAACATGGGACAAAACTTGGGCAGAACTTCTGCATGAATACGTATTTTTAATGTTCCTTTTTTCGAAAACTATGTGGACTAGGGACATACTGCACACGTGATGGACGGATGTCGGACACATAGGCACCGGACAATTAGGCACCGGACACATAGGCACCCAAATTTAGGCACCGGACAAATAGGCACCTGGACACATAGGCACCTGGACAAATAGGCACCGGACAAATAGGCACCCAATGAAAAAAATAGGACAAATAGACACCAATTTTTTTTTATTATTTGGGATGGATTGTATAGTCAGCTTTCAAATTTGTTTCTTTTCACTTCATTTTTGCTTCAATTTGTTTCTTTTCACTTCAAACTCCATTACTTCTTACTACTAAAACATCACAAACTCTGGAAATTGTTTTAAAACCTTGGACCGTTTCGGATCTTTCAAATTTGCTTCTTTCCACTCTCTAAAACTGAAGCGTATATTACTACTAACTGCATTCAAAAACTGCTGTATGGTGTTTTGACCATCACGATACTGTTCACAAAGGTTTTTAAGTCGCTCTTGCATTCTGTGGGTTCTCGTTTTACTCTTTTTTTTAGGCCTTTCACCATTTGAAGGACAATCAACGAACTCTCTTCTTGCATTCCTTGAAAGCACTTAATCGCTTTCCATTGAAGGATGGTAGTGGCCAACATGATGCCTTAATTTGTTGTTCCATGCTTATTGTTTGTGCGTGGTTCATTGTTGAGTGTTGCATTGTTGACGTTCCATAGTTGCATCCCTCCTCCCCCGAGTGCAAACAATCCAGTGTGTGATGTTTTAGTAGTAAGAAGTAATGGAGTTAGTAGCATGAAGTGATAAAGTAAAAAGAAACAAATTTGAAATTGACTATGCAATTCATCCCAAATTAAAAAAAAATTGGTGCCTATTTGTCCTATTTTTTTCATTGGGTGCCTATTTGTCCGGTGCCTATTTGACCTGGTGCCTATATGTCCAGGTGCCTATTTGTCCGAGTGCCTAAATGTCCGGTGCCTAAATTTGGGCGCCTATGTGTCCGGTGCCTAATTGTCCGGTGCCTATGTGTCCGCGTACCGTGATGGACCATACCATCCAATTACAATAAAAAGGTAGCGAAAAAGTCAACAAATTAATTGAACAAAATCCGGCTTCGCCATTTAGACCAAAAAAAAATTAGAGCTCGTAGCCCCATACTCACACCTGCGTAGGTACACGAATAAAAACGGATAAGAGTTTACTTAAATACTTGAATGCAACGAACTATAATTTGAACCAATTCCAGGGAACTAGGAGACATGCCAGCTGCCTCCTAGCACAGTAGCACACATAATCATGTACTTCACTATACTAATCAAACAAACAAAACGGGTTAGATATTTCCCACAAAAAAATACACAAAATACAACATATACACGCACATGAAACAGAACGGAAACCGAAACCCACAAACACACACAAAACAGACGCCATAAACAGCATAACGCCTACAAAACTGAAAGATGAAAAATACATACGAACACATAATTACTCACACGAACTAGAACAAAAACATCTAACACAAACACAGGCAAAAAAAACTGCCTCAACTAGGAGCCTGCTTGTTTCACAAATTATAAATGCACACAAAATACGCGTAAAGCCACTCTTACGAAACACACTTAAAATGTAAAACAACAAACACAGACGAATATTTAAAAAAAAATCTGTATAATACACAAATTAAGCATACACAAACATACTAGCGCGCACAAACATTACATATTCCAAACGCAATTACTGCGTTCACTTTCTGACATAACCACTGTGTAAAAACAGTCCTTGCTAACTGGAATTGGAGTTCAAATTAAAGTTCGTTACGTTCGAGTGAACTCTAATCCGTTTATATTCGTGGACCTTCACAGCTGTGAGTATGGGGGTATGAGCTCTAATGCTTTTTTCTCAACCGCGAAGTCGTTTTTTGTTCTGTTAATCTAATCTATTCTCACTTTTGCATGGTCAGTGTCGTAAACAAAATCTGTTGTTCATTGTTGTATTATTTTTTGTTCTGGCTCTGTAAAGTAAAAAACCAACAATATACAGTAACTCTGTCCTATTGGTAACTTTGAATTTACTCTTTCCATACTCCCAATGACGAAGCTATTGACGCGCCATTAAGCCTCAAATTCCCCCCCCCCCTAGTCACAGTAATTAGGCAAATATCAACGTTATTAACACTTTTTTTTTCAACAAGAAACCATTAAGCTGCACCACTAATAGTACTTGTATGTTGTCAGGAGACCATAGTCCTAATCAATCGAAGTTTCAGCATTTTCTGTCGCATTGTTATTGTTCTTGAGATGTTTGAAAACGGTCAAATTGCCTTAACTGTCAAAGACAGACTTGTCTAGTGGTTGCCACGCTCATACATATTTTATCTAAAAAAGACAGACGTTAATGTTATCGCCGAATCTTGGCGGGCGACAGACTAGCGTGTGTCTTAATACCATGATATAACGCAAAAAAAGTTGGCGTTTAGTGAAAGCTGCTTGTGCTACAATTTTTGATACAAACGTGTAGCTATGATTCCGGATTCGTTATTTTAACTAGGCCTTTCATATAAATAATACTCTTTGTGGCGTTGAAACTTATTTTCTTTTGTAGTGTAAATAAACCATCGTGTATCGTAAAAAAAATCGTAATATAGGTTTTTTTTTCCCGATAACAAGAGTCGACAAATGTTTCGTGTTTATTTTACAGCCGAAAATTTTTTACTTTCACCTGCTTGCATTTTTTAAACCGCATCAGGAAAAATTGAACATTGGACCCTTACTGCACTGGCTCCTGTTCAATAGGAGAAGAGGGGGGAGGGGAGGGGTACATTTTTGTAGGAAGTAGAACTCCTCCCTACTAAATTGCTTGGTCGGTTGTTAAACTAAGCCTAGTCGGTTGGATTCCAACAAATAGCTACTGAAGAAATTTTAGACTTGCCAAATCTTTTTTTTTCTACATTCCTTCTTGTATGTTACTCAAAAAGAGTTTGTTGGAACACTATTTTCTTTCACTCAATAACAAGATACTACTCCCATATTGGAAACGTTCCGACTTTACTCTTTTTCATGGGCTGTCGGCTTCTAAAGTAATATTTTCTTATTCGTGGCTAATCCGTAATCTGCATCGTATCCACACTATAAACGGGAAAATAAAAATAAAAAAGTCTCAAACCGCACAACGAGCTTTGTGAAGAAGCCCCGGGGCCCCAAGCAAAGTGGTCGAGATCAACTCAGTGCTCGGGCAAAAAAAAAACAGAACGATGGTTGGAATGGAGTACATTAAAAAAAAAGTTGCTACCAGTTATTGCGCCAAATTAACGGCTAACAAGCTGCACTTATTTGCAGGGGCTATCCGGTCGGTAAATGAAAAGAAAGCAAACAGTGAGAGAGAAGAGATTAAAAATATGTTACCACTGGTAGAAAACGAAGCAATCAAATTGCTACTCGAGAAAATTCTTACGAAGTTAATGGAAGATCATGATGACATTAAAAATGAAATGAAATCAATGACAGCAGCAATGAACTTAATGA
>JAHWFP010090232.1:0-37580 GCA_023313725.1 Lithobius niger
AAAAAAATAAAAGTTGCCGTTGAATTGAACGGAAGGTGATTTTATTGCACTCGACGCCATAAAACTGTTTTACTATCCAAAGCTTGGTTACGTGTCAAACGACGTCCTACATGAATTAAACATCTGTTTAAGAGCATCCGGCGCTTATTCGTACTAGCGCGTGAGCTAAACCCGGGGGCTTATTCGAGGATATGCAGTAGCTTCGCGTTTTGCAGCGCTCCCGGAGGCGAAGCTATGGTTCCAGAAAGGCGAGAGGGACAATTTAGCAAGGTAATTCATATGGGAAATTGCGACGAGCTTTTACATGCCGCAATCGATATGATCACGAAACATTACAGGGCCCTTCTCTTCCAGAAATTGTCAGGGGTGGCCGAGGTTAGGTTTGAATCAGGGACCTCTTTCACACGAAACAGTCAGGGTACCTTGCCCCGCCAAAAATAGGGTATTTGTCCAAATTTGAACTACGTTTCAAAATATTACGAAGATTGGCATGAAGGACGATTCTGCAACACAATTCTACCTTTTGTTCCGCCATTCGTTCCGAGTCCTGACTTCATGAAGACAGTTGTCAGATTAGTGTCCGTTTTTACTTTTTCGGAAAACGTATGTTAAAATTACGCTGTGTAGTTTTGTACCTCACAAACATGTAAAAAAAATATGCCTTGTGCTGCGAATAGTCCAAGCTTGTGTAAATTCGCACGTCCGTCCGTCCGTCGCCTTTTTCAACTCCGGAACATTACTAGATAAAGACAGACGATTCCACAATTAGATTCAGCGTCCAAAATTAATTAAAATGAGTAGGAAAAACCGGAAGCATGAAGCGAAAGGGGCCGGAAAATGGCGGAAGTTTATAGAAGACTGGTTGTGACTAGGTAGTCGATGCAGCCGCTTGTTTATTGCTACATTGCAAAGAATAAACATGCTTCCTTTTTTTTTCACTGCTACCATGCAAAAAATGAACATGCTCACCCTCTTCCACTGCTGCCGTGAAAAGAATGAACGTGCTTTCCCTATCGCATTAATTACTGCGTTTGGATTGGCTGTCACAATGACTGCTTTCCCCGTCTACCGATCCTCGCCTATGGTTCGGCGCAAGCGAAATATAATATAGATAATTTAAAAAATGTAACTATTTTATGACTTTGCTACCATGTTAATATTGATGACCTTCCTGAAGAAATCATCTCAATTATGGCTCTACCCCATTATCTCTTTTGTAACATCTGTTTTAGCGCATTACACGGTTGGAATTTGTTCTGCGCCGGGGTATATCCTTAGGTCGCATAAATCTTCAAATCCGCAGAGAGTGAAAAGCGAGTTCGCTTTAAAGCACTAAATTAGGGTTGGTAGCCTCGGGAGACGATGGTCGATAGTATCACGTGATGAAGATATCATGAGCCAGCCGCTTCCGGGGCCCAAAGACGAATTAGGCAAAGAGAAAGAAGAAGACATAAGGGCGGAACTAAAGGGGCAAAAAAAAAAATGCTTTGTTTTCTAAAAACTCCATTATGTAAGGCTTTTGTGACTTCCCTTTCTTATTTTTTGAATATTTGTTGGCAACGACAAAGACTTGTAATGGTTTTCGTGTTGTTGAGAAGGCAGATGGAACTGAAGAGAGCCTGAACTCGTTGTTGTTTTAATAGCTCGTCATTCCGACCATCTGTTCAATCCGCTCATCGTCAGCTTAATCCTTTTGTGCTGCCCGCTCTTTAAGAGCAACATTAAATATTCCTGCAGCGACTCATGCGCAACCCCCAATATTCTATTTAAAACGGGATGCGCACAATGGTCTCAGCCCAAACTTTGCAGCTGTTCTTAAAAGTTTTAAGATGCCACCTTAAAGGCTTTTTAAACTCTGATTCTCATTTTAGGAAGCGGAATAATAAACAATTCGGATGCGTAACAGATTGGGTTTTGAAACAACAATAGAGCAGTGACACTTGCCGCCATATTGGCACCGGGATGGGTTTTGGAGGGCATAACTACAAGGTGCACTACATAAAAATGGAGGGAAAAACAACGGAAGAGCGGATTTCTTAGGCTTAAAATAACGTTGTTTTCTCCAACAACAAAAATCGCGCGTTTTAGGTCTAAGAAATCACGCTTCACAGCATCGGCTTCAGTATGACGCCCCTCTGTTTCTCTCTCCAGTGCTCTGCAGTGCCCCTTGCAGCTAACCCATTAAGGCTCCAGCATAGAGTTATATACTACGTCGTGTGACAATAAAGACATATTATATATAACTCTATGCTCGAGCCAGTAATTCGGTTAGTTGCAAGGGGCACTGGATAAACACGGAACAGAAGCCAATGCTGCAAAATCTAAAACTCTGATTTTTTTTTTCAATTTGTTGGCAGTTGCTGAAATGTTTAGCAAGTGGAATCTTTTCTTTTCCGATTACAACCTCGCAGCATAAGGGATCAGCGAAAACAACGTTTTTTAGGCCTAAGAAATCCGCTCTCAAGACACTGGCTTGACTAGGAAGTGCCGTTGTTTTTTACCTCCATTTTAATCAAGTGCCCCTTGTAGCTATCTTTGCATATGCTAGCCGCGTAGCCAATATGGCGCTATTGTCGTTACTCGATTGGTAGATGATTTTTGGGTGAACAGCATGGATTTTTTTTTGCTGTTGATGTTTCAAGGGTTGGCTTGAGTTGTGGTTTATTTTTGCTAACAACAAACAAGAATGAACAATTACATATTCCTGTCACACATGTTACGACCACTGAAAATAGGCCTTATTATAGATCGACTAAACGTTAGTCAGCGCACGACTACGTTAGTAGTTGGAATTTTGTACATTATGATATTATTTTCGTGTGGAAAATTGAATCACAACCAAATAAATTAAAATTGAAAAAGAAGAGAAATTGACGGACGTTTATTTAGGATTAATTTTGAATTTGGACAAAGAAACAAAAGTAATCATAGGGGCGTTCATGTATTACGTCATCAAGAAATTAACCCATCTCCCCCCCCCCCCACATCATTAATTGCTCAACCCCCTCCAGTATTGCGTCATTGCTGACTCCCCCCCCCTCCCTCGAGGGGGTGTTTTTTCCCTGTATATCCAGTTTTTCTGAGGACTTTGCGTATTTCCACCCTCTTTACTGGGATAACGGTGCTTACGTCATCAACTGGTCACCCCTTCCCCCTCGTCATCAATCTTCACCAGTAGGCGAACCCCCACTACACCCCTTCCTGATGGCGTAATATTTAACGTGCCTTAGCAGTTCCGGTTCTGTTCCTTTGAAATTTTGATTTAATCAATATTTCCCAAGAAACTTGCCCCGTTTCCATGTTGAGGCGTGTTGAAAGCCACAAATAGTAGTAGGCCACTCGTTTATGGTCTTATTTTTTTCGCTTTCTGGCTAAAAAATTAACGCTACAAAATTAATTAAAAACTTGAAATTTCCTAGGTATTTCCTATCCGTCCTTAGATAACCTTAGTAGTTAAAAAGGATGTTAATTCCACTAGTTCCTTTCCTAAAAAAAGAGACAACACGCATGTGACTGACAATTACTAGATGTTGACAGATGGTTAATCATCTATGTTGTTAATGTCTGTATATATACAAGATTTTTTGAGCACTTGGAGAATAAATGCCATTTGTTTTTCCCGACTTGAATTTTTAATAGAGTTTGTTCATTTTGCTTTTTCCCCCACACCACTGGTCGTATTATCCACATTATATCACATTTTTCACATATTTTTTACCATTAGCAAATGTTCACTTTTTTCGCTTTATTTCATACCGGCAGCACACCAGCAACATCGGCGATCTATAAGCAAAAATCCTTTACGTTTTTACGGCAGTTGAGATCAGAAACTCCGATTGCGAGGAAGTTATTGGTAAACGATAAAAAATTAGGATGGGATAGACAGACAGTGCCCTCATTCTTTGTGTTAGGACTAAAGCCAATGAAAAGGGGACGTAGCAATCACGACTGGATCCGTGACTGGCCCCTTTAGTGTGCTGTAATAAAATTTGAACTCTAGTCTTATGCCGTTTTGCGCTTTTTGATCCCCCGATTGTTTTTTGATACTATCGTCTTCGTGTCAGCTTGCCAAAAATGGTGATTTTTTTTTACGTTTTAACAAGTGCGTTAAAATGCAACACACCCAGGGTCGGATTGGGAGGGGTGGCTGCAAGGGGCCTCGGGAACACTCGCACCAGATGAGGGGAGGGGGGGACGCCTTGGCAAATGGATCTGGTGAAGTGCAGTATGCTTCCCCAGCAAGAGTCCGAGCCCCGGAAGCTAGTGTGTTTTAAGAAATTGGCGTAAATTTGAAACGTTTACCTCTAACTTAGAGATACAATATAGAACAAGTGCCTTCTTAAGGGAGGGGGGTCGGTGCCTTGGAGGCTAGCTTTTTTGCAAGAAATCGGCGTGAATTGACACATTTTCCTGCAAATTATTTTTTGAAACAAGGATTTCCTGTAGTAGTTTGAGGGGGGGGGGGAAGCGGAGGCCCTAGAAACTAGCGTATTTTTAAAGAAATTTGTGTGAATTTGAAACGTTTTCCTGTAAATTTCGAAATGCTATTTTCATGTGAATTCATTTGAAGTTTTTCAAACACATATTCAAAAAAGGTTTGTTTTTTTTAAAACACAAACAAACAAGGGCCTCCTATAGTGGGGCGTTTCCGGGGATTCCCGGTTCCCGAATGGCCCAATCCGACACTGAACACACCTCACAAGTGAACCAAAAGCTGCAAACCCTGCAATGCGCAACCGCAAAAAGGCTAGAAAGCGGATGGTGTAAAGCTTCCCCTGCTAACTCGATGACGGCTTCACTGCTAGAAAACCGCTCCGCCATGCTCCTGCTCTTTAAACGAGACGCCATGCAGACGCAAATTTATAGACTCTTAATGCAGGTGTGAAAAAAAAAAACACGTAGCTGATTTTTTTTCTTTCGGCGGCACAACTTTCAGAAAAGATTAACCAAACTTAAGTAACAGTTATCGTCTCGTTTAGATTTAATAGGATTTTTCGTTGGAATATTTGTAAAACAAAATTAACGAGATACGCGTTGGCTTCGATCGGATTTCTGCAGAAACGTGGTGAAACCAACCTTACCCCAACTGCACGGGAAAAAAAAAAGAATCTTGAACTGTTCCTACAAGAAGTATGTGTGGTTGGCATAATTATAGCCAGGTCTGTAAGCTGCCGCCCCCCCCCTTCCCCACAATCGTAGGGAGATAATTCGCGAATCGGTTTTACAACGTCAAAGTTTAGCAGCAATCAAAAGTAACAGTCAAATCGCAAAATATTGGGAGCTACGCAGCAAATATTTGGAGAAACATTGGAGAAGATATGGTCACTTTTCTATACCTTTCTGTTGTGAGAACCTGCAGCAGTTGAAAGTAGCATAAAAAAACCGAATGTTGTCATTTACTTTTCTAATCGTTTGTTGTTTATTAAAACTATTCCATCTTCCTTTTTTGTATGAATTATACACCAGTTTGTGGATGTCTTAATTGTAAGCTGATTTTAAGGGGAATTTTTAATTAAGACGTCAAACTACAATTAAATTATTTGATTAGTACAAGTTCGCAAGGAGTTCAAATTATCGCTCTGCACGCTATACTAATCAACGCCAATTCGGCATCAACTTCGGTTGATTACCAATTAGGTTCCTGTTAGCTTTTTACAGTGACGTGTAGCTACGTTAGGTGGGGCCGGTGGCAAATTATCCCCTGCCCCTCCCACCCTCCTCCTTAATATGCAGGATGGCCCATTAAAACGCACGAGCTGAAATATTTATAAGTTCATACTTTTTTCTAATATTTTCTTAACTTTGTTATAGTGAATATAGGGAACACTTTTCGTACTCCAGTCCAGGGGCCCTACTTTCATTTTTTTTTTTGAACTTAGAAAAAAGTTTGGACTTGGATTTTTTCAGCTAGTGAGTTTTTATGGGCCATCATATTTTTTCAATTATAGAGGGATGGATGGAAGGGGTACTGCCTCGAAATTCATTTTTAAATTACTGTTTATAACAAATTAACTAGCTAGTGTATTACAGAAGTGCTTTTTATTAAAATGTAAATATTTTTTTTTTCGTCGGGGCCCCCTGCGGCTGGACGCCGGTGCATTCTGTCACCCGGCCCTCAGCCTCGCCCCCCCCCCCCCCCCCGAAGAAAAAAATTATTCTGCCGCCCGTGCCACCCTGTAGGCTTTTTACTGTGTCCCAGGGCTCGAAGTGGGGCGGCATACCACCTCTTTAAGAAATCGTGTATAGCATACCGCCTTTTTTTGCGTTGAGGAATGGGCATATCGTCTGACAAAGTTCCAACAAAGTTGATTTATTTGTTTGAGGCCGTGTGTACTGTTTATTTAATCACGTCAGTTCAAGATTTTGCCCGATTCTTGCTTTGTCTAAACACTAATAACCTACCTCTCTCGTGACTGTGACAGCCCTTTGTTTATTTACTCACTGCTTTAAATATTGACTTTTGCACTTCCGTACGATGTTTCATTAATATTCCTAATGGCTAAAAAAATATATATATCCATAAGATTCCTAAGAAAAATACTATCTTAAGCCACAGGCTGATCTTGGCTAATGTTATTGCTTTGGAATACAGTAGCTTTTTTGTTTTCTAAGTAATCAAGATATTATTTTTTTTGGACCAATTTCAGTAAAGAAATTTTAGATTTTATAATTTTTCATTTTTTTTTAAGGGTCCATTTTTTTTTTATCATCATCCCCCCTCCCCAACAATCAACCAGTCAAGAGTCGGAATTCTAAGTTGGGATTCCAACGGATTCCGAGTTGGAAAAACAGTGTATGTGTGCGCCATACCGGTTCTTATTTATTCCCACCTCGGGCACTGGTGTGTCTTTATTTGTGATCGAAAGATCTTCAAGACGTACTTTCTTGGAGTTAAAAGAAACCTCGGACAACAAAATGGCTTTTCCCATTACGGTTGAACGGTCATCACTTTTAAGTCGAGTTGTTGTCCAACTGTCGAAATGTTATATCTTTTTAGCCAACCTTTTATCCCTCGAGATGCGAGCTTGGTTAAAGTCATCCGAGTTCCTTAAAAGCTTGATTTATATTTCATGTTAAGCCTTTAGTACAAAGGATTAATGATTTTCTGGGTTAGAAAAACTAGATTCCTTTTTTTTCTTTGGAGCGCCGTGGGAATTGACGTGTGGCGCCAAAGCTAATCCGCCGTTCAATCGCTCTCCGCCAGATGAGTTGTTGAATATTTCATCTCCTTCCGACCAAAACTCTCTCCTTCTCTCGTTGGCGCCCGGAAGTGAGGTCCCACTAGGTTGGCGGGGGGGGGCGCGCCCGCCTATAGTTAGTACCCTCCATATCCGTTCCTTCACAGCCAAGAGGCCAACATTTTAAGATTTTATTTGCATACAAATACGCTCGTGATTTATTCAGACAGAGAAGTCGCAGAATGGTTTTTGTTTTCCCAAGTTTGAACTCTTAATGATTTTTTTATGTGTTTGAGATTGTAGTTTGCATTGCTGATTAGTGGCTGTTGGAGAAATAAAATACGTAAAAGCATTGTAAAAAAATGAAAAGTGGAAAATATGGCAACCGAAAACTAACGTAGTTCTATGGGTAAGCACTGTAGAACTAAGGGCGTAGTTCTATAGTGCTTAATTATCAGCATGAGCTAGCCCAAACCTAACGTTAATCCAACTACTACGACAACTTGCGGATCATATAAAAACAATTTGAAAAATGAGATTGAAAACCGATATTGCTAAACGAAGTTGAATTTATGGTGTGAAGCTAAAACGGTGACGTAAATCTAAAACCGCGGAATGTCTTCATTCGGATTTGAGTTGATGAACCATAAATTTGTCACGGAAAGGCCATGAACCCAACAAATGTCCTCTATCGGAAACCACCGAGGGCCATTGCCAAACGAAACTCAATAAAGGCGAGGGGGGGGGGGGGGGAGGCGGGCAGTTAAAAAGGTGAACGAAACGAATGAAAAGTAGAATAGTAGAAATAAAATATTTACTAGCTTAACCTCGAAACAATTTTCAAGTACGCCCATCACCTTTAAGCAGTAGGAATCTTTATGAAAACACGCAGTCAGGAGAAAAATTAGGGTAAACAACACAAAAATAACAACACGAAAAAAAAATAGATAAATGAGCAAGTTATTGTTCAATAATACTAATGAAAGTCAATTAAAAATTTGATTTGGTCAATACCTGTTCTGTGGCAGTTTTCAGGAAAAAAATTGGTTGAACTGTCAAACTTTTTGAAACATTATTGATTTTAACATATCATACCTTTTTTTATTGAACATACTTTTTTGTTTTACTCTATTTGCATTTTTTTTTTTTATAAGAACACATTTTGCTATCCCTGTTATGGCACGTCCAGTTTTCCTTTTATGATAAAAGCTTGTAATTCATTCCATATAAAACTCTACGACTGGGTTTCCTTTAGACCCGTCATTTTCTTAGCTTCATTTTATTTTTATTGCAAATACTGCATTTTATTTTCTTAAGCAGAGTGTATGTTTCTTTTTTAGTTGTATAATTTAACTTTAGGCCAGTTGTCAGATAGCTGTCAATTCCTTCCATGGACCCTTTCGTTTTCTTTAGGAATAAAGTTATTATTATTAAATCCAAAAAAAAAATAGTGCATTATAATAGGGACAAAAGAACAACACCCCACCCATTCCTTAAAATAGGTCTGTCCAATTCTCTATATGTGACTTGAAAAAAACCGCCCGCAGCAAAGAAGACGCTGAAATGCTACATCAAAAATTAAAAGCCACATTTATCCAAAAATTCGAAAAATTGCGTCGCGTTGAGCAAATAAACCCCATCTGCAAGTCATTGAGAAACTTGTGCCTTTATCCCCACACCCACTCCGCAAGAAACAAGAAACGGCACTGAAAATCAAAGGACGACCTGTTTGATGGCTGTATCTAGTTATGTCTTCCGACAAAGACATAAAAGAGGTCTAACGTGCCTTGTGACTGTGCCATAAAGTACCCTCTACCCCCAAACAAAACTTGAGACGGATTTCCGCCAACGTTTCGGCCGTTTGAAGTTGTGGTATCAACTCGCCAAGTTCTTTCGCCGAGTTAATCCCACAAAGTAATAGTTCGAAGGTTAAACGAAATCTATGAAAATTGCCTACTGCGCAGTTCTCAATTATTTCATTTAACGTTTGAAGTCTTAGTCGGTGGGATTATGGTGGTGAATGAGCTTGGAGTTTGATATCCATCTTCAAACGGCTGAAAGATTGGCGAAAATCCTAAACAAGTTTTGTTTTGGAGCAGATATCACATCGTTGATACAAATTGATACAATCCATTTTTTTCCTTATTGAACAATTACAAGATGGAAAATGGTCCCTTCTTTTTTTTTTTGTTGGCTTTAGTCCATTTTGAGGACAGCAATCAGGCTTTACGTGGGTTAACAGAGTTCATATTTTACAATTAATTTCTTTTGTTCGTTGCTTAAAGGTTAAGTAATGCTCGTATATAGATTACTTACTCCTGAACCTTTTCACACGGGTATAAAACCAATAATACGTTCAGTAAAGTGAGGGCAAACCCAGGGATTCTAACACAAAAACCTCCGATCATGGCAGAGATAAAGTCCAGAATATATCCCGTAGCTACTGAAGGAGTCTGGTAGTATCTCACTTTACCATGACTGGTAGATCTGGCAGGGATTTAACTATGGGCTCATTTCCAGCTTCTTCAGTTAGCTAGGTTGAGCTTTGCCTCTGCTCAGACGCCCCGACTCGTTACTTAGCTAACCGTGCATTTCTTTTCTTCACAGTGCTAAAGCAATGCGCTAAATGGCTATTTGTTTTCCCTACAATTTAGCCGCAATTTGTCATGCTGCATATATGGGGAAACGTTTCGGTTCCTCATTTCGTGCAACACTAAATGCATCCAGACAGCTACAAAATAAGTTCTAGCTCAGCTGCAGAAACAAAATGGCCGCTTCCCGCCGATAAAAAATGTGACCTAATGCAAACAGGACCGAGTTTTAAAGTGCAGCGGCAATAATAGCTAGCATTCTAGAACCGATCGTTGAGCTAGCTACAAGGGGCAATGGATGAAAATGGAGGTAAAAACTACCGTCGTCTTTAGTGAATCCGATGCTGTGATAGCGGGTTTCTTAGGCTTAAAAATGCGAATTAAAAAAAAATTGTTTGCAATGTTCTGCAAGTGGAATCTTTGAATTCCGATGCACTGTATTTATACGGCATCTAGCTGGCTTTACTTACGTGTGCAAACTACATGAAACGACACAAACGACCTGAATAAAAAAAATTAACGTTGTTCTGCCCAATCCCTTACACTGCCAAACATACAGTATAAACATGTAGTATAAAGAATCTGGGGTTCACCTTATTTCCGATTTGCTTTTTACAAACTATTGTAACCAAGTTGTCGCCAAGGCTAAACGAACCAGACACCTTATTACACGTTGCTTCATGTTTGAGATATGTCCACCTTGGCTACAGCCTTTACTATCTACATCCGCTCTATTTTGCAGTATGCCAGTCCGGACTTGTCTCCACACTTCGCCAAAGACATAAAACAAGTTGAATCAGTTCAGAGAAGCTTTATAAAATACGTACGTGGCTTCAAAAACGTATCTTACAAGCAGCGTTTAAAATACACAAGCAGCGTTAAAATACCTTGGTCTTGAAACATAGAATTATGGAGATTGCGTGCTTACCTCCGCCTTACCTTTTGTATATTGAGGGGGTTTATGGTTGTTAATCCATAGATATTCTCTAAAATCTTCGGTAATACCTATAGAGCAGTGACACGACGTAGTAAGTATTATTGTATATAACTCTATGTTGGAGCCTTAATGGGTTAGCTGCAAGGGGCACTGCAGATAGAAACAGAAGGGCGTCGTACTGAAGCCGATGCTGTGAAGAGTGATTTCTTAGACCTAAACCGCGCGATTTTTGTTGTTGGAGAAAACAACGTTATTTTAAGCCTAAGAAATCCGCACTTCCGTTGTTTTTCTCTCCATTTTTATGTAGTGCACCTTGTAGTTATGCCCTCCAAAACCCATACTGGTGCCAATATGGCGGCAAATGTCACTGCTCTATACTCGAGGTCACCTGCTTAAACTTAATGTCGCCGTGTTTAGAAGGAGCTGTACAAAATACTAATTTTCAAACTGTGTCGTCAATCCATGGAACAGCCCTCCATCCGGGGTGATGAACTAAACCAGTCTAAAAATGCTCAAACGAAACCTGAAAAAAATTCGACCTAACTTCCTACCTGAAGCGTTTTTGATGTATTTGTACTGTCATGCTTCATTGCTTTTTTTTTTTTTTTTAGAATTAACTAGTAGGACTGATGTTAGTGGATGGCATTCATCCCTTCCAATTTTTCCAGTTACCAACTCATTGTGGTAATAAAATCGTATTTTATTTTAATTATTAAGCTTGTAAATCGGAGAAGAAAGGTTCCACATGATGAAAATTGCAACAGCTGCTAACAAATGTAAAAAAAAATCGTGCATTTTAGGCCTATGAAATTCGCTCTCACAGCACTGGCTCGACTAAAGACGCCGTTGTTTTTTACCTAAATGTGCCCCTTGCAACTAACTCAACGTTTGTCTCCCGATGCAAATTCGGCAGTGAATATTTCGCCTGCACTATAGTTTTGGTGGAATTACAGTAACTGAAACTGCAAAGCTGCATGGAGGTAAAGAAATTAGTACTCAGCCGTTAAATTACATTTATAAATTTTCCATTGAAAAGAAATCCTTGATTACATTTTTTGAACGTATTAACGAATACGGAAATCGCATGAAATGGCGGTGGCCATTTTTCCCCCAAATCGGTTGGTATGCTAACATAGCATCTTACCTATTCCAAGCCTACGCGAGACCATAGCGGTAGTTGCGGCTACTAATACCTCTGATAATGCTTTCTCTCCACGCTGCTTCGAAGCCAAGCATTAGCAGAGATGTTCGTATCCGTAACAACCGCCAGATCCCTGCGTAGGCTTGGAAGAGGTAAGATGCTATCTATATCTAATCAACTTCATGGTACTAATCCACAGGGAAATTATTTCTTCGTCTGGCGACCGGCGCTATAGTTACGTAAGTGTCACGTACGCATTTAGGAAACGGCTGTCGGTGCTAATAGAAAAAAAATCGTACGTCAATCGTAATTGCAGTGTCAGGCCACGAGAAATAAACAACGAGAAACCTGGTGGAAAATATTACCCGCCGGTTATTACCTGGTCTTTTTTTAAACGAACATTAAATAAATTGGAAGAAAAATGGCTAAGAGGCTTGCTATAATAGTAACAACGGTGTGAGCGGTTAGGGTAGTTGCTGCAAGGAAAAAAAACCGCACGGTAACCGTAATTGCATCGCCCGACCACTAGATATAAACCACGAACAACCCGGTGAAATCTATTACTAGCCGGCTTATTACCTGGGCTCATTTTAAACGAACAGTAAATAAATTGGAAGAAAAATGACTACGAGGTTTGCTATATAGTAACAACGATAGGTGGGCGGTTAGGGCAGCCATATTTTCAGGCCTGTGGCAACGAAATGAGGGCAACTGCACGTCCCTTACGACTTTGCGGGGCCCACGAAATACGAATGATTTAGGAGAAACGGGCACTCGACCCAGCCTGTGGTAACATCATTCATAACGCAGCTTGCAGCGCTCGTTATTGGCAAGGCGCACCACACCGCACCTTTTTTTTTTTGCATTTTTTACGTTTTATTTTATTTTTTCTTTGTGCGTGTGCAAATAAGATGCCTTTTTAAAAGAGTTTTCATTTTGAGAAGGAGTTCGGGCCGTTAAACCGTGGAGTAGGTCGTCTCGTGCAAAGTAAACATTGGGGTAAAAAGGGAAGGTTCGGATTAAATTATAACGGAGGGTAGCCTGCGTGGTTTGTTATATTTTCTTTATTTTATGGCGAAATCGTAAAGCGTGCCCTAGTAGATTTCTCGGTTGATAACGTTGGGTATGAAAAATAGACGCTGTAATATAAAAAATTAAAGCGTGAGAAATGAAACACTGGTTTAGGATGAAAAACTGCTGTATAGTCTACAGAATTGTACGTCTTGTAAAATAAATAATTTGCTGCAGAAAAGCACATTAAAATGACTTTTCTTTCTTGCTGCCGTATAATCGCTGCAGCTCCGAGCCTAGCACGCAGATTTTATCTCAGTCGGCTTGTTCACAACGAACGCTCGCTTGAGAGCCTATATCGAGCTATCGTTCCACTCGACCTCGTTTTAAGGAAAGACATCTGGGGCTAACCAGGGACCTTCAACTCTTCAACTGCGTGGTCGGTCGACTGAATATAACGTGTTAGAGCTATAATAGCAGAGCTACTTCAGGTCGAAGAGAATGCCCCAGAGAGATTGTCAGCGATGCCTGAGATGGGGATGTCACATGCTTTGAAACCAAGACAACCACGACTGGATTTAGGTAGCTATGTGTTTGTTTATTTTAGGAGCTCGAACCTAAATTGATCAACAGCCCAACTAAATTAACGTAGAAAAGTACACATCAGAACAACAATACTCAACTATAATCATAATATTTAGGTAGCTAGTTAGTTAGTTTATTCAGTGAGCTCGACCCCATCTGATCATCAGACGCCAAGTAAAAGTAGATCATCCGATTGTAGACAACCGATTGTTAAAAGGTTGATTGTTGATGATAAAGAGGCAGCCTCACAATGTAGTTAACTTATGTCTGTTAACTAGAAGCAACTAAAAGCATATTTTATCATGTTGTGAATAATACCAACCAAAATAATCACACACAAAAAATACAAAATTCTTAATTAAAAAAAATTGTAGGTCAGATTAAATTAATTTTACGCTAGATCGGAGCTGACTGATCATGTTACTTGTCTTTAATCCTGCATTCAGTTTTGAGATAGACGGGTTATAACTGCGACTGGAGCTAAGTATACTACATGGATTTGAGTTACAAGAAACCGGCCAATCGGAGTGTATCTTCATCCGTGGAGCAAATTTCTTGTAACGAACTATAGGAACGGTTTGTATTGAACACAGAGTAAATCCCTCAACTTCATACACCATCCACGTACGTCTTCGTCGATTTCCCAAAGTATTGTCGCTATTACCATGAATGAATTACGCCAGCACACAGTTTATATTTCAAGTTTCCCGGCCGCTCTGGTGGATTTGCTTCTTCGATGCGATGTTTGTTCTCTTGGAAGAGGCACACTTCGCCCTCTGGTGCCGCTGATAAAAGCGCGTACTATTTTACCCTACATTTTATGAGAAGTGAGGGACCCGACAACGGAAATGGCATACTAGATTTTCAAATTCAGTGGATTTGAAAATCAGTAACCTAGATTTGTACATTTTATGTGATTTCCAGATTTGTGAAGATTTGCACAGATTTACACTGATTTTCACAGAGCAGTAATGGCGCCAGCCAACTCTAGATTGGGGGGTAAGGCTTTAATCCCTGTGGCGCCACCCCTGGTACAGATTTACACCAATTTGCACGGATTTGTAAAATTTTGCTAGGTTTGCAGGATTTTCAGATTTGTAGTTTTGCACTGAGATTTGAAGATATGCACGGATTTTATATGATTTTCATGGATTTCTGTTGATTTGAATGGATTTCTCCTAATTTGCATGGATTTGTGGATTTACAGATTTGCACCGAGATATGCAGATTTTCACAGATTTTAGTTGATTTACATGGATATGTTAATTTGCAGATTTTTAGAGATTAGCAGATGTGTAAAAAGATTTGCAGCTTTCACATAGATTTACAGGTTTCACATGGATTTGCAAATCCGAAATCGGAAGTTGTACGAGATTTCAACGTTTGCCGGACCCCTCGCGTTACCTACTTATCTACCCTCACTGTGATTGGGCCCACAAGTCTGTCTTCCTGTCCGGTGTTTTTCAATTTTTGCAGGAGGTACAGATAGATGTACGATAAGATTTAGATTAGGGGCTTGCATTATATCTCTGTAATGTGTGGTGCAGTGGCAACCCGGACCACTGCACTGTGGCAGGGGTTGGCGCTAATGACCTAGCTGTCGACGCGCCACTAAGCCTCAATCCGCCCCCCCACCGTCCCTGTGACTGACCGTATGGAATACGTTTTGAACTATCTTTACTATAGTATCTTTAACCTTTGCCTAGATCTAACGAATAAACGCGTGCCTAGGAATTCTCAGTGAATGCTCTACTGCCACGTTTTAAAATAGAGTTATAGCAACGGACTTAATAAAGTCTTGCGACTTTGATGTTGATCTCGGTTGGAAGGTTCGTACCTTTAAAATTAAAAAAGTCGGTCGTAAGGATTGTTTGTTAGGTGGCGTTTGTGAGGCATGCCTTTACCTGATAAAGATGGTCTTTAAAAATGCATGCATTTCGCAATACAAAATACAAAAAACACCTTAGACCACAACGCCAGTTAAGCTGAAAATCGTCTCGGTAATCGTTGCGCTGTCACTCTCGACTTTCCATAATGCGAATTCTCATCTGAAATGAACATTTCTGACTGCATCTCTTCCGTTGCTATGGCAGCACGGCGCAGATGCCATTTCTAAATTTCGTTGGTGAAAGGATTTTTTTTTCTCTTTTCAAAATGCCATATTGGCGTTGCCAAACGGTAAAACTGGAGTCAGAACATGTACTTTGGCGAAGCATATGCAATTTCTTAAAAAAAAAAAAAGTATGTTATTGCCCGTGTAGTACGAACACGAGCGGTATTCTGATGCAAGTAGATTTTCGTGGCACTTGAGTTGCATTTCAGAAAAATGTGTGGCACTTGAGTAGAGTGGGTGCATTTCCAAGTTGAAGAGATGGTAACTGTAACTTGGGTACTTACGACAAATAAAAAGCCAAGACGTTCGTGCACGTCTTGGCTTTTTATTTATCGTAAGTACCCAAGTTAAAGTTATCCATCCAAAACCAAAATTGGTAGAAAAACCCGCCAAGTTTCCAAAAACGGTCGGCCTTTGAAAGTAGTGATATCATTCCAACAGGGAAAGGCCGCCAAGGTTAATTCTATTAGCCAAGTTAATCGCACATACTAATAGTTCGAAAGTTAAATGAAAACTAGAAGAATGCTCTAGCGGTAGCAATCTTCAAGTTTTCATTTAACGTCCGTAGTAAACAATATATACACGTAAAAAGGACCCAAGGTTAGGTTAGGTCCTTCTTACATGTTGTTTTTCTTAAAGACGTTGCCCAGTGCTCAGGCTGTCTTGAATTGAATGTCAATATTTTTACATGTTTGACGAAGCTGTTGCGGATTGATGACGAGATGAATTTATACTCGTATCGTAGTGCTTTTACATATGTTCGTGCACTTCTCGGCTTTTTATTTATCAATTTAACTTTATTAAATAAATTCCAAATGGTATTACATATAATGGACAATGACCGGTTGCTTACAAGTGAAAAACGAAAAAAATAGTAATATGAATAAAGAATAACGGAACACGAAGAAAGATGTCACCGGACAGTAAACCTTATGTATACGTTAACAATCATAAAATTGAGGGTATGTTCGCCATTTGAATAAATTATGGTTGTTCCGTTGCGCTTTTATGCTTCAATTTTGCCTTTTGCTGCAAATCGTGAAAATTCTCATTTAAAGCTATTTACTTGCTTTGTACGACTTTAATTTGCCAAAAATGCATATTTGACCGAAAATGTTTTAATTTTAGAAAGCTCACCTGGTAAATGCAAAGTCAACCCATTTCCAAACTTAATTTTACTGGTGTATGTAATGTTTGCAAGGACCACCAAAATCAACTTGTACTCAAATAACTTTGTAAGTAGTAATACAGTGTACCGTAACGCGATGTAATGACGGAACAGGAGAGTATACCGTACGACGATGTAGGGGATGACTTCCGGTTTAATGGCGGCAGTTCCGGTCTAGAGGATCGGTTTCAAACTCAGTTTGTTATGTTGTAAAGATAGTGCTCCTTAGCAGTTTTAGTGCCTTGTTTCGAGTATGGACTTGGAATAGATCTCTAGAGTATGAATCGAAGCCCGCCCCCCCCCCCCCAAAAAAAAAATGGCACTAGTGCATCATTGCAGGGCACCGAACCATCACTAGTACCTTATCCCTGGTAGCTCTGCACTTAACCTCCCGTATATTGGCATAGCGTCATCTGTATATACACGTCATAATTGGCTTTGGCGGCTGCCATTGTTGGGGACTATCGTTGACAGGGTCTTGATGCTCCAATTTGATGCATATTGAGACAGTGGTACGACACGCTATAATAGTGTACTACGCTGCCATTTTTAGTTGGGCCGGTCTAGAACGTGCATATAGAGATACGTGGTCTATCCCTAGGGGTCCGCCTTTGTAGGGTGCTCGAAATGTCAATTTGATGCTTTAGAGATCTTTGTTCCTGCTCCCCGGTAATAGTGCACTTAGATACCATTTAGTTTTCAGCCAGTCTCGATTCGTACATATTGAAATCCATGGTCTATTCCTGGTCAACGATCGAAACTAGGCACTAAAACCGCTATGAAGCACTATCGTCCATCTCTCCAAATAGCAAACCGAATCCGAAACGAAGCCTCTAGATCTGGAAGTGCCGCATTAAATCGGGGAAGTCCGCCATTTCGTCGTGGTGCGGTATCACTGTCTTCTTCCTCCAGTACATCGTGGTATGGTACACTTTAAAACTACTTCTGTTCGCAGCTGGCGCCAGACTATTTTAACCGTTTGTGTAACTTTAAAAGGTGGCATATTAAAACGTGTAGCGTGCTAGCAATATGTGCATTAGCTTTCATCACCTAAATGACCCAAGAACAGTGTGACGTCATTTCGTTGCACGCCAATCGAACACGCATGCAAGATGGCTGCTGCTAATAAATGATGGTATTGCAGAAGCAATAACACAATATTAGCTACCGAGCTTTTACTGGAACCATCGTCGAGCTGGCTGCAAGGAACTGGAGGTGAAAAACAAACGGCGTCTTTAGTCAAAATAATACTGCGAGAACGAATTTCTTAGGCCTAAAAACGTTGTTTTGTCCAATCCCTACGTTCACACTACAGTAAACGTGGTTAAGTTAAACGTTGTTAGCTTGACCGAGATCAGCTTAATCGAGTTTCCAAAGGAGGCGCCCACTCAAATGAGGCGATCTACTGAAGTTAGCGTACAGATTCTGTGACGAGTTTACTGTTTATCGAGGCGGTAACGCGGTAAAGCGTTAACCGAGTTCTGGAAACCCGATTAGCTAAACCGAGTTCTAAACGACTTCGAAACGCGGTTAGTGGAAACGATGTTGTTCGTTCAGATTTTGCTACTTAAGGCTGTAATCGTGGTTAAGAGAACCGTAAATCGGAAGAAAAAAGATTCCACTTGATAAAAATTGCAGTAACTGCCATAAATGCGCACTTTTAGGTCCGAGAAATGAGTTCTCACAGCATTGGCTTAACAAACTATGCTCATGTTTTTACCTCCGCGTATATCCAGTGTCCCTTGCAGCTAGCTGAATGCCTGGCACCAGCTACAAACTCTGCAGTGAACATATTTTATATTTTATTATATATACCGGATGTCATTTTATAACGCCCATATTTGTATGGTGGTAATGGTGGGAATTTCCAAACGGTGTGAAAGTGATCAAACGCCATGGTCCAGCTGTGGTTGTTTATAGTTGGGATTTATTACGTACCGAACAATATTAATCATAGAATCGCTTTATTGTGGCCAGCGTCATTTAGCAAATACATTTCAAGATTTACAGCCATGCGAACACCTGGTTTTACTCTCAACTACTTATTATGAAAGGGAATGGTGTATGTATATACAACAGTGGCCGATCTACGGCAACCTCCCCCCCCCCCCCCCCCCGCCGTTAGAGGTCCCATAATGCTCCCCGAATTACATGCTACATACATAAGGCCGTATGGGTAAGGTCGTAATATGAGAAAGAAAGAAAAGACAACTTATTCTTACTGGAACTCGAACCGCCGACCTCATGTAATCTGGAGACACTAAAAAATTACATGAACACAAAAAATTTGCCCATTCCATTCCCATCAAAATCTTAGTTAATAGCACATATAGTAGCCTCAGGTCCGAAATTGGGGGTGCGGTGATGAGAGCCACATCCAACTAAAAAAGTCGCTGTCGGGGATACGCACTGCAGTCGGTGAGGCGAAATACAAAATACAAAAAAAAAAAAAAAAGTCGTCGTAGGCTCACCCTCCCCTCCTCCCCCACATACCCCCATAAATTCCTAGGTCTGCCCCTGATACACAATAAGCTCGGCAACATGTTACTGTCCTCTTTTCCCACAAGTTTTTCTTTGGTTATATAATAATCTAGGTTTGTTGCAGACGCAGTTGGAATGACAAGGAACTGGTGGTCACTAACTGCCATCCGCTGTTTAAACTGATAAAGCACTTTCTCGCTGTATGAAAAGAGGACTTGTTGGTTTATGCTTAGAGCAATCATGTCACTTGGTTTACGCTGTAGCACTGCGTATGCTACATGGTCTGGAAGTAAATCCCAAAACGTCAGTAACTGTTCCCAAAAGAGTAACTCCGACCAGAGGTGTGTGTTAACAAAAAGTAAATGGCGGTAGCGTTTTGAATTTTTTTTTTTTGCAGCGTTTGACGAAAGCGTACAGCGTCCGATTATTAGTGCGGCAGGAGTTGTTTTTTTGGTTGTTCCGTCGTCGAGACGTATTGCTCTCCCGTTAACAAATGTTGATGGGGTAACACGAACTTTCCGCATGTACGGAGATATATTTCTTAGACAACCACCAACACGCACACACACACACACACAAACAAAATTAACAAACATTTCCGTGTTGTTCGATTTGTCACTGTAGTATTTCATTTAATAATTACTTCACCTTAATAACTACTCAAAAAACTACTAGCGTGCCATTATTTCCACTGCCTACAAAATGGAGCGAGCGACTATTAATCACACAATGAATTAAAGTTGCATAAACATTTATTTAAAACATTTAAATGTTAAAACAATACACTGGGCACAGGCAGTTGTTTGCAACGCAAACAACCGGAGCGCGAGTGCAAACAACCCGTGTTGAATTATGAGAGCGTTGTGGCTCACCTTTACCAAAAGTCCCTTGCCTTTGAGACTTTAATGTTAGGGTGGTGGAGCGAGATTTGAACCCTCAACAGCTGAGACCAAAGGCCAAAGAAGTGCAGCTCAGCTGTGCCAGAAGCGACATAAAAAGAGGAGTTTTCAACACAGTTGTTTCCTTTGTTCCACCGTTCGTACGGAGTCCTGACCCCATGCGGCCAGTTATCGAAATAGTGTCCGTTTTTACTTTTTGCGGAAAACGTAGGTTTAAAATTACGCTGTGCAGGTTTTTACGTAATAAATATGTGTTTAAAAATATCCCTTGTGCTGCGAATAGTCCAAGCACGTGTCAGATCGTAAGAATATGCGTTAAAACGAACTTAAACGAGGAAGGCATTTTGTTTCTGGAGCCAAGGCCGATTGAAATAGAAATTGCGTGTCTTGCCTTCCGACTCTACGCCAGTTCTCGCGCATGACAGGAAGTTAAAGCCTCTTAGCATTGCTTTGGTAAATTTATATTTTGGCCATGTTAAATCAACTGGCGTGAAGCCAAGAGCTAAATCCTGCTGCTTCTCTCCCAAACGGCCTTGTACAAATGGTGGAATATAATGAGAGATAGTTACAACGTGGGTACTCCCACGTGTATGGCACATATTCGCTGCTGGCTGTACTAACACGGTCTCCAAGCTCGGGGGCTCAGTTTCCATCTAGGAGTCTGACATTTAGTCTACAAGACAATTGAACTTGGTGTGCGTCTGTGTTATATTGTCATTTTAAACAGGACGGAAAGCAGTTCGAAAATGATTAAATAAATATAGATGCAAACCTATTTAAGTTGCCTTTTGAACTTAAATGTCAGACTGCCTGAGGGGAGAGTTGAACCCACGAACTCTGAAACTAAAGGCCGAAGTCCTACCGCTGAGCCTTACTGACACGGCCTCAACGGTAGGCCCAGCAGTATGGCTCAGCGGTAGGCCTTTTTTTTTTTTTTTACAATTTATTTACCGCAAAAAAGAGCACAGCATGAGGGAACCTCGTGAGCTGTGCCAGTACATGGAAAAAAAACAGCATAAAAATGCGCAAAAAAAGCAAACCACAAAAAACATAAAAATAGAAATAGGATAGATCAACCGTGGGCGAAAAAAACTTACAGTTGGTAACAAACCCACAAAAGAGCACAAGTCAGGAATCAAAGTTGTATCAGAGTTTTAAGTTTAAGTTAAAAAGAAAAGAAAAATTCGGCAGAGCAACACACCTTCAAAGACAATCAACAATTATCAAAGACACCACAACTCCACCCAAACGTCACTCTCAGCCAACCAGAGCTTCAGTTTTTTATTAAACATTGTTTTCCAAAATGATTATTAACTTTTGGCAAAAGTAGTCTAAATCTTGCATCGGAAAAGTTGTCAGGTGCCAGTTGGGTAATAACATTTTTGCGTAAGTATAAAGCTACAAAGTAAGCAAAATTTAATTGAACAGGTTGAATTTCCCATCTTTTTATAGAGGTCGTGGGTTCAATTCCCCGTTCGGGCAGTCTGACATTTAAGTCCAAAAGGCAACGTGAATAGGTTTGTATCAGTATGTATTTATGTATATTATCAGTAAGTGAACACATTTGGCTCTCCACCCTGTTTTCTTGAAAAGCGTTAAAGGCACTGTGCGTTCAATCTTCATAGCGTTGTCGAACGGGGCAAAGAATTGTGGATTACAGCACGTATTCAGACCCATTCGTTGTCAAGTTTTAGACCGTAGTATCTTCAATTCGTGACATACCATCTTCATTCCGTCCTACTAGCGATGTAGCGATTCGAAACCTTCACATTCTGTTTCATTCCTATCGATCACTATGATAATCAGGCAGGAACCTGATGCTAAATAACTAATATAGGCATAATATCTGCCTCAAACTAATATCTGCCTCAAGCTAATCAAGTTGTTATCGGTAACGGCCACATGGTTGACCTTTACCTGGAATTTATAATCTTATTGCCAGATGTTGGCATTCTCTCGTCTGTTTTCATTCCAAGTAAAGGCTGCTCGTAAATAAATTCTAGTACCATACTTCCTCATTTAAAAGTGTTTTCACAGACGAAAGGACACAAACGTGTTCTCCAACCCCCCCCCCCCCCCCCCCCCCCCCCCCTCCGCCGCCCATAAGTATATGGTCCATAAACAACACCTATAATTTTCCTTTGTAGCACTCAGCTTCTGCCACTTCGTAACAGAATAGGCACGACGTGCTTCTTTTTTTCTGTTGACCCAAAATAGGCTATCTATCGCCTTATTTGTGTCTGCGTCTAGATTTTGTAGCAACCCTGTAGTCGTATGAAAGCGGGCCTCCATCAGTATGTCTACAGCCTGTATCTCTATAACAGCAAACACGTTTTTTTTTTCACCCTTCACGTGTACTGGGATATTATACCATCTGGTATTCAGGATAAAATGAAGAAGCGGATATAGTACAAGAGTTAAAAGGGAGAAAACTTAAATAATGAAAACTTAAAATGAGGAAAATAATTTGTGGAAACTCATTCATACAGTTGGTGTTGGCTATTGCTGACCTAACCTTTTATATACTTAACTGAAGAATTCTACAAGTCTGAGTGGCGGACCCAAAGGGGGTGGAGGCAAAAGGGGAGGGGAAATCCCCCTCCCCCATGACCCGCAGAGTTAGTAAAACTTAACAGATAAGACATATTTGATTTATAGTAGTTTAATAAATGCTAGAAGTGAATTTTTAAACTTGTCAGAGGTGTTTTAAAATTCCAGAAAATGAATTGTTTAACGGAACACTCATAGCGCCGCCCCCCCCCCCCTCCTGAGATCCCTTAGCTGAGTATGTGTAAACCTCATTCTGAGTTCCAATTTGCTTTTCCCTTTCCAAACAACATTTTTTTGGTGTCTTATGATCCTGTGGCTCGTTTCGTATAATAATAATAATAATAATAATAAAATGTTTGGTGCAGTAGCACACCGGTCAGGAAAGGACCCCGGGGAGTCACTGACATCCAGGTAAAAAAGGACAGCATTTAAGATGCGAGAAAGGAAAGTATCAGCTTCACCAATCGCCTGGCAACCTGTAATAAAAACATTGTAAAAGAGATCAAGAGGATAAAAAATGAAAATGAGTAAAAGTAAAGTTATGTACAATAAAATGAATCAATAGACAACCTCAGAAGTAGGAGCACAAAGTAAAATTGGCGAATCAATTAATATGCATAGTGCTCAGACCTTTTTAAAAATGATGATAGGTCGACCAGTGACAACAACCTTTTAAAAATATTTACATTGGATGCAGATACTGTTGCACTCGGCAAAGAGTTCCAAACTCGGGCAACTCTAATGGCAAAGAAATGATGTCTACAATTGAGTCGTGCATGCGGGATGATTAATTTGAAACTATGGCTCCTCGTCCAGGTTACAGGACTTAACTCGAAGAAAGGCAGATCAATCGACAAGAGCCCATGGATTATCTTAAATGCTAGAGTAAGGTCGGCCTTCAGCCGTCGAAGTTCCAGCGAGTCGAGTCCAAGTTTCTTGAGACGATCGCAGTATGGCAAGTCTCTCATGCCTTGTAATGATTTAGTAAAACGCCGCTGGACACTTTCCAAATGGTCAATGTCCTTTAAAAGATTTGGAGACCATACCTGACTAGCATATTCCATCAATGGGCGGACGTAAACCTTATAGGCCTATAATTTAGTGTTCACATTTCCTGACTTAAAGCAACGCTGCACAATTGCTGATCTGCGGTTTGCTGCCAACACCACATGGTTACAGTGGGTTGAGAATTTCAAGTCAGCCGCAAACCAAACACCGAGGTCTTTAACGACATGTGAGCTGGGTAAAACTTCATCATTTATGGTGTAAGTGGGCGTGTGTTTCTGGCTCCCAACATGAAAGCCCATGCATTTAGCGTACGATATGGGTATTTATACGGTATTTACCAGAGCAGGTAGTTTACACAAGATCTCAAGACTCATTAGGCCTACTTGTCAGTCATCTTTTCTGGGAACAAACAAGGCTTTGAAAGGATTCGCCTTAGGTGACGGCAGTTGTAAAGATGTGTTAAATTAACATGTCGTCGTGTCTTCAGGAAATTTCCTCAACTGGATTCCATCAGGTTTATTTCTCTCTTTGTTTCTCTCTCTACTCTCTACTCCCGTTTGTGCTTCCAGTTGTACTTATGGAAACACTTATTTAGAGAAAACCAAAGTTTCTGAGTTTTAACGCAAATTCCCGTTGACCCTACCGCAAAGCTAGGGGACTTCACGGCAAGTATTGCAGTCGGGAATCTGTGTTTCGTTGATACTGCTAACCAGTCTCTTGGGTCGAGCCTCAAACACCAACTAATTTCACCATGCTGAGGCTGGTAGTATTTATACCAGCCAGTAACAATGCAGATCTGGATGAATCCGGTTGGAGGATTATGTGTGTTGACACACAGAGGCATTGTGTCATTAAGGGTGACCAATGACATAACACTTTCACGTATTTGACCACGTTTCTTATTCCATGCATTGATGACATTCTAATCATTCTCATCGATGCCAGCTAGGCTAATCCAAAAAGGTTAGGCTCTTGCAGGAAGTTTGAGGCAGTATGGTTGCATGGGCCAGCACTTCTGCATATTAATGTGTTTTTCATTCAAGGGCAAGGTAAACTGCCACCCTCGGCTGATAACCGCATTAGATTGCATAAAACGAGGAGGATTGGGTAGTGGTAGCTTCCCCATTCCTTCGGGTATTGAATGTAACTAGTTTGAACCTGTTACATTTCCCCACACCTAAGTTTTTGCCTAATTACGGCAGGGATTAAGTTGTGCAAGAACTTACTGTGCACTGGAACAAGAACTAATCCTATTAGAGAGTTTTACGACATGACATTTTCATCTGCAACCCCTGCATCTACTGGGCCAGGTAGGAAAAAAATCAATGCTACGTTTCTGTTTTAAATTGTATAAAATAAGATGAATAAATTATTGAATATCGACTCCGTGTCTTCATTTCACACTAAACTCTGACAATCTTGCTGTTTTCAGCTGCAGCAGTCCACAGCGTACACCAATTGTTCAATGAAAAAGTTCTTTAATTTTCCGTTTTTAATTAGTCCATGAATTGGTCAGTACTTCCACGTATTAATGTGTTTATCATTAAAAGGCAAGGCTAATTCATACGCTTGGCTGGTATGCAATAACGAGGGGGATAGGGTAGTGGCATCTTTTCCATTCTACTAATATTGAATGTAACCAGTTTGAACCTGTTACACACTACAAATAAAATAACGCATTGTATGAATAAAACACTAGTGCACAGGCGACAGTCAGCGCAGCTTATATTTCGGTATCAATAGATGCAGAAGTGATATCTTCATCTGAGATAAAAATATTAAAATGTGAAAGTTAAAACACCTTACATAACACTATCCATGTTATCACCAAGTTGGCTTCTTGCCCTGCGCACGCCATTCCACACGCCACCCTCAAGGTGAACACACGTTCCGTGTCTGCATGCAGGGCAACGAAGTCAACTTGGTGATAACTTGAATAATGTTATGTAAGGTGTTTTAACTCTATCTTTTTACATTTTTATCGCTGATGAAGGTATAGCTTTTGTTATCGTATTGATACCGAAATATAAGCTGTGTTGACTGTCGCCTGTGCTTAGTGCCTGTTTTTCATACCACTTCTGCACATGTTACATACCGAAATAAAACAACGAGGAAAAATATGACAAAATAGGATGACATCCACGTTTGTCAAAACCAAAACGAAGTGTCGCGACACAGACTTCTTGTGAGTAGGGCGAAGTAGGTAAACAGGAGGAGTATAAAGGAGTGCTCGACGGAATGCCCTTGATAATATTACCGCATGTCCCATCTATGGGGCAAGGTGGCCTGATGGTTAGTGTGACCGTCTTGTGTGCCAGAGGTCCCGGGCTCGAGTCCCGTCCTCAGCCACCCCTGGCACTTTCGGGAAGAGAAGGGCCCTGTGATGTCTCGTGCTCATGTCGATTGTGGCATGTAAAAGAACCTAGGAATTTCCGATAGGATTTGCCTAGGAAAATTGGCGCAGTGGCTACAGCTGGGAGCGCATCAAAAAGCTAAGCATGTTCCATCTCTGGGTGGCGATCTCATGGAACGACTGGTCGTAACTATTTTCTGGGATAACTCACTAAGAACACACACTGGTATAAATGTGTAGGTTTTAACCGAATAAGGAGGTGCGAAAAATTTTACTTCTGCTCGATTAGTCTGGGCATGTGGCAACTTCGCGGGAAGTAGTGTTGAAACGGCCTTGAAGCAGGGAAGAAGATTGCTTCTTCGAGCCAAGGCCGACGGGGTAGAAATCATGCATCTTGCCTCCTGGCTCAATGTCTATTCATGCGCATGCCGGAAAACCAGGGTCGCAGCCAGAATTTTTTTTTTTACCCACAGCGGAAACCAACCTCGCCAGGTGTTGTAGTGTTTTCATATAGCAATAACCAGAGTACAGAATACGCAGCTATCCGCCACACTTTAAAGTACCGTTAATCACCTCCCGGGCGGAGGGGGGGCGGGGGGATTGAAACTAGGTTATTTCACGATTTCTGACCTTAAAAAGGTATTTTAGATCGCAATTTTTCTGCTGGAAATCGACTAAAGCTTCATACATTCTAGGAATCAACGTTTTATCCTTTTAAATCGTAGTCTTTCTGCACCCAAATTAACTAAAAGCTTCATACATAAAGCAAACTAAATAAACTAGTAAACTCATGACTAAATTCCTGAACACATGAGAACACAGGCATTGCGTTAATGCTAGGCCAGACTCGCCCAGATTAAGTACGTGAATGATCGCATAAACGCCGAATTTTCTGCGATAGAGTTATGCCTAAACACCCTTCCTGGCTAGAAGTAAGCTTCGAAAAATGAATTAGAACTTTTTTGTGGCCAGCCCCCCCCCTTTTTTTTATTGAATTAGTTTTTAACAGCCCATGGGCGTTTAATAGACGATTTATGGTAGTTCTCGTTACCGAACCTTTTTCCCCCACAGCGGTGGCCTGGCTACGGCCCTACCGAAAACTGACGGCTTTCAGCAGTGTTTGGTAAATTCCGACTTTAGCGATGTTGAATCTACTGGCGTGGAGCTAGGAAACGAAACCTACAGGTTCTCTCCCAGATGACCTTGTAACGAGGGATGAAGCGATGGACACGCCCGCGTCATAGAGAAGTGTATCCATTTTTGTGCTCCTGACATATATGAAATATGAATACATTTTATTGGAAACCACATCTGATACGAAACCAATTTTTTTGCTCGTTATCGATTAATGCGAACGTGACCTGTGGGCTGTATCTGAGCAACAAAGAGTTAAAACCTTTGCTGGTAGGAAAATATCGAACTCTGGAAGCGTCCATTCACGTCTCGGTGGAAGGAAAGGTTACATTTTTTTCCATTTTCTGCGATTTAATACCCAACATAAGTCATCGACCAAGAAGGGAAGCAATGTATATAGTCAAGGGTATTGTCTCTTTGTGTTCATATGCATGGTAATATAGCGTGTAGCCGATGTTGTAGGCCAATAATAACTCTTTTATTATTGGTCTAAAACTGTTTGCAAGTGAATGGTTACGTGACCAAGTAGCTATTCATGAGACGGATCATTATTTCCGGTTCCGCCCCTTGCAGATTAACAAGCGTTAGCAGTGCTTGCTACGCGAAAATTAATCAACACGTCGGCAAACAAGTTATGGACTTGCCTTCAGGTGCACGATGCTTTTCTTCAGTTAACTTTTGCATAATAACTAATAATTAAAACGTAAATGGTAACCGGAGTCTTGTGAGAATACATGGTACACTTTTCTTAAGTTATTAATTCTGCATAATTTATGGAGTGCAGAATAATGAAAAATAACGAGAAGTATACTAAATTTGAGTGGAAAATATAAGGCGGCGGAGAAACTAAGCATCGAAATTTTGGCTTTAACATGGGAGACCGAGGTCAAATCTTACAGTAAAGACTGCCGCCTATATACTAGTAAAGTAAGATGATATGATGATGACGGCCCTATATATTTTAAATTTATAGATATAGGGTAAATTAAAAAAGGGTAACAATCATTTCCAATATCGTCATTGGATGCGGTAAGGCAGACTTCCTACAGAAATGACCAATCGATTTCAACTTTCCTTCATTTTATTTGGAGGGAACCATTCTTTTGACCCACCGTGTGTGTTAAAAAATTAATAACAAATCAATAAAGAAAATTGGCATTTTCTTCAATTTAATGATATCTATAACACGAAACCTTAACTTGAGTCAAAATGACCCAGTTCTATTTTATGTAATATTTTATATGCTGAGGACGGCAGTGGGTATTTATCAGTACGTTAGCTTCCGAGATAAGCATCCGCAGTATTGTACCCGACACCCGTAAGCTGTTCTTTATGGCTGTCCGGCCAAGTTGTCCTATTCCCTAGAAGGCCATAAAACATGAATAAGGTACAAGCCGTGCAGCGCAAAACTTAGAACCAGAAATCCAAAAAGTTGACAACTCTAAGTTTAGCACTCATGAAATTTTCATTTTGCCTCGTAAGGTTTTATGGGTGTGTGCGTCGTCTCTTAGAAAGCAAAGAATATAAAAGGCAAAAAAAAAAAGGGGAAAAAATGGGCGAAGCAAGACGACAAACGGAAGCCAACTTGAGCGTTCCTTGGGGCCGGAAGAAATCTTACAGGGCGGGGCTGGGCGGCTGCAATGCAACGCTGCTCCTCGTGTTTTTCTAAACGGCTAGCGTGGTTGTACGTGGGAGGTAACTGCTTCTGTAACGAGCCATAGAGAGGAGGGGGAGGGGAAGGGACAGAGTTTGGCGCTATCAAGGGCGCGCGCAGCCCATAAATTAATCGGTGCCCTAATTGCCTACCGACGGATGGAACGAGCCAAAGAGGTGGCCAGATTCCTGGGCATGCGCATTTCACCCTCCCCCAGGGAGAGTACGTGTTTTTCTCAGCTCGCCATCACCCCCCCCCCCCCCCACCTCCCCCAACGCCCCTCCCCCGCCTCCCCTGTCCTCAGGGAAGACGCATTGAAATAAAAGATAAAGAAATTTCCGTAAGGACCTTACAGAGTGCGTATTTTGTTTTCCGTTTGTTTATGAGGTGTTTTGTTAGTGAAATAAGGTTTTGTATTATCATTACATGCAAGAGAGACACTTTTCGGTGTGCACTGTTTTGCATAAGATCTCAGAAGAATACCCTAGGAATGTTAACGATGTCGGACTGCGTGCGAATGCCGTAGGTTATTGCCCCAATTGTACTATAAATTTACATCCCTAGAGTAGATATTATACGCAGTGTAGGTCTGAAAACGTCGCTGGTAAAAAGCGTTGGCCTCAGAGTAGATCCCTGAGGAACACCGATCAATAATTGATGATGGATTCAGACCAGGAAGAAAACAATGTAATTATTCAAGGTCGGGGGAAAATACGTTAACGTGGTAATACCACCAACACACACGAAAAAAATGTAGAAAGTTAGCCGAACTAATACAAAGTTCTGATCCCGGTATTTTTTTAGTATACCTTGCCTTTTAGGCGATTGTGCTAAACAAAATTGGCACTTATTTAGCACAAAGCAAGACGGGGAAAAAAAGTAAATCCTCACGCACACTGCGAGTTTTGTAAGTGTTCCTCGGGAACCCCTAGCAAAGCTGTAGTAAGCGTTACTTGTAGGTCAGCGTCCTCGTTTCCACGGTAAGTGGATCCAACTGTATCCCTTAACAGAACAGTTCACTTGATGTATGCAATGACGCATTGACCTCCTCTAGAGAACATATTGTTAATTTAATTATTTCCGTATGAAGTAGACCCATTTTGTAGTACTAAATTTGATCCAGTTGGACGCTTTAATCCTTCAACCGATCCTTCAACCGATCATTTACAGACTTGTGGTATCAGGTAAATAAACCGTAGGGGACAGAAAAACTCCAGGAGACCGGACCCTAAATACTTTGAGGTAACCCCTACGGAATTTGTAAAGTCGAGGGGAAGAATCCGCGTAGTTTTACTTAAACACCTTGAGAAGTCAATATTTTCCCCCAGGTTTCTGAACAAAAATTCCAGGGCTCTACCCCCTCGGTTTTCCTTCTCTTTCGTTTTTTTTTCAAAGGTTTTTTGTTCGACCCAGGAAAAACTAAAACTCCAGTCGTCACTGTTATAACGTTGTGACGTTGTTGTAACGTTGTACCTAAAGTCTATAAAAGTTGTGATATTCAACCAAACCAAAACTGGTAAAAGAGAAGCCGCCAAGTTTCCAAATAGAGTCAGCCTTTGCAGGTAGTGATATCATTCAACCAGGGAATGCCGCCAAGGTTAATCCTATTAGCCAAGTTAATCGTACCGAATAATATTTTAGGCGTTGAATAAAAACGTGAAGATTGCTACCACGAGTATCAATATTCTATCTTTCATTTAACGTTCGAACTATTAGTTGGTGTTTTTAACTTAGCTAATAGGATTAACCTTGGCGACCTTTCTTTGGTTGAATGATATCACTACTTTCAACGGCCAACTCTTTTTGGAAACTTGCGGCTTCTCTTTTACCAGTTTTGGTTTTGGGTGGATAGTTGTTTTCCTAAAATATTTTATTTTAATGACAATTTTAAAGTTATTGCTTGTTGTAAAAGGGACCGGTATAATCACTAAAATGTTACATTATCAAACAATCGAAGTTCTGTATTTGCTCTACCATAATTGTATTTACCGTGTAGTCTGTTAATGGCCGCACTAAAAGTGTTTGCAACTTGACCTTTTCTCCTTTACATACTAACACTAGAGGCATACATTGGAGTTGGTTTGGTCTCTGTTTATTCTGTGGCAAGAGTTCTGTCCGCTTTTCATCGTTTATTCTAACTCGAGGCTTGTTCAAAGATTGCTTATTTGTTTTGAGGTTATGTTGACGCAGTCATTCCATTCTTCGTTCGCATTCTTGAAGCAGATTCGCTACTGTGCTTTGACTTGATTCTGTATTATTACCTTGGTAACGTCCACGTATAGTGCATGATAATCTATGCACCTTGGAAGTTCCGTCTTGTTTATAATGTAACGTGATATTTCCCATTAAAAACAGGCTTATTTATATCCACTAAAGTACAAAAAAAGTTAATCATATCTTCTGTGATGCAAAAGTCTGGAGAAGTCTACTGCCATTCCAACTCTACTAAGAGGAGAACCACGAAAATGTAAATACATAAACTATGGATGGGGGGGGGGGGCACGTAGTGATGCTAGTTTAAATGACCTTGGAATGGTCCTCCAAAGCCATCACGATGGTAATTTTGGAACTAGACGTCATAGAATAGTAGTGTAAATTGGAAAGTTGTAGAGAACTGTAAGCCAATGCTAAAGCAAAAAACAGAATGAAAATCGGACCAGTAGGATAGGACTATCCTTCAGACAAGTTAGTCTAAATGGCTTCACTGCATGTCTTCAAGAGCCCAGCAAAGTAGTCACCGTACCAAACGAAAGAATTGCAGCAGTACAGGATGCAGAAAGAGGTTTTTTTCTTGCCTAGCCAGAAACGCGTGGTGAGTTTTCCACAAAATTGGAAAGTGGTTTCCCGAAGCATGCATACGCTCAGACTTGGGGGGGGGGGGGGTAAGGTTTACTGCATGTCATGAAGGAAGTGAACATGCAAAACTCATTGGGACAAATGCTGTCCCTCCACCAATACATCATGCTAGACACGAATGATAATAAAACGAATCAACTTTAATAATTTCCTTTACTTTAAATAAAACAACATTGCTTAAAGCCATTAATATGTCTTACCCCTCCCTTCCCCACTCAAGGAAACATTTTCAGCTCCCCCTTCCCCTAAGGCATGCGTATGCATGCTTCAGGAAACCGCTTTCCAATTTTGTGGAAAACGCACACACGTTTCTGGATACGAAAGAAACCCTTTTTGTGTCCCGTACTGCTGCGATACTTTCGTTTGGTTTGGCGCCTTCTCTGCTGGACATCATGAGCACATGCACTGAAGCTATTAAGACTAACTTGTCTGAAGGATGACTCCTAACCTAATGGTCAGATTTTCATTTTTTTTTGCTTTAGCATTGGCGTACGTTCTCTACAACTCTCCTATTTACGTCACTATTCTACGACGTGTAGTTCAAAATTTAGCATCATGATGACCTTGAAACACCGTTCCAAGGTCATTTAAACTAGCATTACTATATGTCTTCCGGCCCTTAGTATATGTATGTGCACTCATCATGCACTATATTGAAAGAGGGCGAGCAGCTTCATTCTTGGCACGGTAGCAAAGAAAAAGGGCGAGTGGCCGACAATGTGAACGGATGTGCCCTGTACATGTACAATCAGTAACAAACGAAATATTGCTTCAGTAACCCCGGCTAGAGCCGAGTTGAATAGTTTCAAAGTTGGTTGAGTAACAATCATTGCATGCACGATCGTTGTTGTGGACTTATCGCGCTTGGTATCAAAATTTAGCCACACGAATAAGAGTGGTGTCCTCGATTTACTTTCCTGAGAAAACCAAACATCAGGGGTTCTAAGGGAGGGGGAGCAGGGATGGGGGGGGGGATTCCGCCCCCCCAACCCCCCCCCCCCCCGCGGGGGAGTAAAATAAGTATAGTTGTATGGCTCTAAACAAGTGATAGTCCAATTTAAAAAAAGAAAATCTGCTAGTGACTTTAATGTTAAATTTGTAAGCTAGTTAAATCAAACTTAATTGTTCGCTGTCAGCTGTTTCATCAAACACTAATTTCATGAAAAAGTAGAAAACTTGACAAAAATGGAAAATAGAATCTTGACGTTTACGAACCTCGTAAAAACCGTGAAGTAATATTGAAATAAAGTATAAGTATTTGTTTAATTATTAAAACCGGTTAAAACCAAAAAAAAAAAAAAAAACGCTTCGACCGAACCATTGCCGACCCGAAATTGAAAAAAAGCCGAACCGTAACCGGAAACCGAACCGGAAAAAATTATCAATAACGAAATTGTTAGTGAGTTTTGGCGAGTTGAAAAACAAAAATTGTGACCCTTCGACTAGGCCTAAGTAAACCCACAAGACATATAATGTCACGTATTTAATTTTCAGCACTAATAATTATTTTGTGCCTTGTTCACCTGTTTAAACAAAACAAAACAGTGATGAGAATGTGCAATACAAGTTAAAAGGTTCAGTGCGTGGTATTCTCATCACTGTTTCGTTTTGTTTAAACAGGTGAACAAGGCGTAAAATAATTATTAGTGCTGAAAATTAAATACTAAATACGTTACATTATGTCTTGTGGGTTTACTTAGGCCTAGTCAGAGGGCCACAATTTGTGCGGAAAAAATTGTTGGACTCCCTGCTTAATTTTAGTATTATGTATGTTTTTTTTATTATTATCCTCAAACAATCCATCCCAAAAATCTAACGCCCCAAAAAAAAAAACTTATTTCTACGTGAGGTTCGAACATTTTCGTGACGACTCTATCTTAATCCTGGCGGTTTTTAATTGTTGTACAACAAAATTGTTATTGTACAACAAAAGTGTAAACGGTCTGTGTAAAATTGCCCTTTTGCGGCTTTTGATTTTCAAAATGTGCCCTTTCCGTATTGATTTATTAAGACTGCGGAATCCGTGACGCCTCGGGTTTTCCAATTTTCCAAACTGCTGTGGAGGCTTTTAAGTCGACTATACTATAATGCTGAAAGCCATATAATTGGCCCCATTTAAATCGATTCATGATATCAAATTTTAATTGGCCCACGCTTTAATTCTAAGTTTTAAATGGAAATGTACACGCCATTTGAGTACTTTGACAATAGTTCAACTCATTAACGCCGTTGTTTCCAGCCAGTTAATCCGTGATTATATTATGGCGGCATTAAATAATGATTTAACGGCACGTTAAAGTACTGCAGATCGACGAAAGCTATAATTGCCTTTTATATTAATTACGTACTGTAGGTTGTATACCGGCCATACAAACTTTTAAGCCGTATAAGCTACAATAATAATTTAGTTCATTTTGCTACTTATTTCTTGCACAATTGATGATGTATAAATAAGTGTGACGTGACCGGTTTTCAGTGACGTTGCTGATGTTCTATCCAACCAGGGGCGCAAGGGTTTCCACCAATAAAACCACCCCCCCCCCCCTCTTCCCCCAAGACCTACCAAAATGTCAAAAAGCTTACTACGTCGAGGTCGAAGATGAGCCAGGAAATGGTGGTGCGATGCAGGGAGGATGGGAGTAGGGGGGGGGGATTGATTGATTAAGCGCCGGTGCACACGTGCGTTTTTTTTTTAACGCTGCGGTGCCGCTTCCGTGACGTATGTGCGCGTTCGGTTCCCTAACCTCGTGTACAAAACTTATAGTTTGAAACCAATGAGACGATGTTGCTTATTTCGCCTACCTCGTGAACAAAAAATATATTTTAAAACCAATGCGATGAATTTTGGTACATTGATGTACTAATTTAAGACGTACCAGGGGAAAATGTTATATACATCCTTTGCAGATTAACTAAAAAAATCGGATAAGTTCTTCAATTACGTCCCAATAAGTCTTCACTAATTTCTGCAGCAACATTTCATATTTCAGGATAGTTCTTTAGTCCCCCAATAAACAATTCCATGTCTATTTCTACGAAATTGAACGCCATTTTCGGTAACGCTTTTGCGGTAAACAGCGGACGTGTGCACCGCTCAAGTCATCCAAGGGACTCAGAGACGCAATTGCGTTATTTTTTAAAGCTGCGGTACCTGCTGCGTTGACGGGGGGAATTGCGGTGCAAAACGACCGCACGAGCGGCGGACGAGCGGCGGGCGGTAACGCAACGTCGACGCAGGTACGTGTGCAGTATCCAACAGATGGCACGTAAACCAAACCGCAAATGCGGTACCGCAGCGGCGACCGCACGTGTGCACCGGCGCTAACTATAATTAGTTCATTCCATCGCGAACTTCCTAAACGTGCAGTGTAAAGCCAGAAACTAACTACGAACTTGGAAGGAGGAAAGATTTGTTACCGATGCAACAAAATGAACGAAATCTGTCCAGAATTGTAAGATATACCGCTCCAATCGCCGCCGTTAGCACTTCGGCTTCTTTTTTTTTTAACAGCCGAGCGATGACATTTAAAACGCAACGCGATCACTCTTTCCCAGTTTATCAACAGCTCGATATCCTGCCAATTCGCCACCTGTACGTTTGTTTACACCTTTCCACTCGTCTTGTCACGAATTTCCAAACTAGAAATGAATCACTTTTGTGTGTTATGCAACCAAAAGTTTCAAAAGAACGATGACACAAAACTTAAGTTATACAACTCCTTGCCTATTAACATCATAGACAACTGATTTGCTCACGTTTCAAAAACATCTGTTTATTGGTTGATTAACCTGAAGAGAGAGCTTGGGAAGCATATTTACCATTAGTGAGCTGAAGGTTCCGTTATATTCTTGAAAATTTTTGAATATTTTGCGGTGTATCTAGTGTTTTTTTAATTTTTTTTTATTGTTTTGCATTTTATTAAGTATTAGACTAAATTTTGTTACTTTTACTTTCCTATAGTTTTTCTTTCTGGTGTTTTTTTTTTTTCCTCTTACTATGTTGTAAATATTCATTTAACTTTAAGTTTAGGATGCCTTGAGGCATTAAATGACTACAGTTGCAGTGCAAAAATTCGTTAAAACAGTAATGACAATAAATAGTTTAGTACAATTATTTTTTTTAACAATTTCATAGTTTCATAACTTTGTAAATTTCATAATTATCAATTTTCTTAATTTCATAGTTTTCCCGTCGCCAGGAATTGTAATAACTAGTTAACATACTCATTTACAGTATACATGCAAATCGGGTGTATAAATCGGTCCCATTTCATAATTTCCTTATATTGAGAATAAATTAGTTTTTTTTAAAATTAATTTCTTTGAGCCTTACGTCAGCCGAAGCAACACAATGCTCGTGTGGCTGAACCGGCTCAATTTTGAACAATACCAGACTTTTTTTTAGCGTAGAAGTATCTGGTAAAGCGAGGAGCCAACCCGGGGATTTGAACCGGGAAACCTCCGATCATCGTAGGGACCGAAAGATTGTCCAGAATTGGCCAGAATAGTTCCCATAGCCGCTGAAGGAGCATGGTAGCCTCTCACGCTACCCTGGCCAGCAGTCCTGGCGATGATTTTGTCAAACTCCCCTATCCAGGGGTTCGACCAGATCCGCAAACCTCCAGCAACCAGGTTTTTGCCATTTCTCTTTTCTTCATATTAGTTTTGTGAGTTTATCTTTTTGTTAAATACGCTGGTTTTGTTGTTTTAACCTGATTTATTAAAACATCCACTAGACGTGAGCCAAGGCTTCGTAGTGGTTTTGTATACACTGTAGAAATAAAAGAAAATAGATTTGTATTTTTTCACTTCTTTTTGCCCGCTCAATTGTTTTCTTACTCGTCACGCCACACGTGAACATCAGCTCTTGTGGCATGAGTGTTTGCTTTTTCTGTTTGGTATTCGAATTTGTGAAGAATGAATAAAACTTAACTAATTAACGTAACAGCGTCGAAAAATTTTCAGCCGCCTCGCAGCCTAGCCACTGAAAAAACATGGCTAAAGTCGCAATTTTATAGCCATGATGCACCCTAATGAAACGAAAATCATGAAATCAGTTGTGACTGCTCGACTTGTCTTATTTGTAAGTTTTTAAAACCACATCAGAACAAGTTGGTTACTTAAACAGGGTTCAAACAATTTTTAAATTCTCAATTTCCCTGACATTTCCAGGTTTTTCAGGTACATCCGATGGCAATTTCCGGGTGATTACAAAATGTTTTAGGGAAACAGGCAGTAGGTAATGTTTGTATTAATATTTGTACGAAAATAATCCAACATCACAGAGAATAGCTGTTGAGAGACTAGTCCAGACGGCAGTTTTCATCACACTGCCGAAGATTTGGTTATTGAAGAATATCTAAAATACTTGAAAATATTAACTAATATGTAGTTAATCACCCTGTATTTCTTGTACCTATTTATTAGGTTAAAACCTATACAGCTTATTTTTGACTCTTGAATTGTCCCAGAAATAGTTTACCACTAGTCGTTCCGCACTTGGGCCGCTCGGGATCGAAACCTAGAACGAGACATGCGGTAGGGGCTCTCCTTACGCCGCTACTGGTATAGTTTCTTCCAGCTGGTTCACAATCACAACTTAAAGGTACATACCCCTGGTTGACTTTCCTGTTTGTCTCAATTTTGCAACACTTCAGAATCGTGTAATTGTTGCAAAGGCATTCATTTTCCCCTCGTGAAAAACGGTTTTGCGACATTCAATCTAACCTATGTAAATTTTACGAAAGATATATCGCGCAGGATTATTGCTCGAATATAGTTGAAGGTATTCCTTTTAACTGTTCCAGCGGGTTCTCAGTTTTACTGATCGAAAAGCTGGTTCACAACTTAATGATCAAGCTGGTTCACAGCTTAACTGATCAAGCAGGTTCACCGCTTAACTGAATAAGTTGGTTCACAGC
>JAHWFP010090232.1:38357-55683 GCA_023313725.1 Lithobius niger
CATCCCTGACTTGCCCCCATCTTGCCGTGGGTAGGAAAAATGCCTGAGTTGAACAGGGGGACATATGTCACGTTTAGTATTTAATTCTAGCGCCCAGTCAATCATCCCTGACTTGACCCCATCTTGCCGTGGGTAGGAAAAATGCCTGAGTTGAACAGGGGGACATATGTCACGTTTAGTATTTGCTTCTATAGCGCCCAGTCGATCATCCCTGACTTGACCCCATCTTGCCGTGTGTAGGAAAAATGCCTGAGTTGAACAGGGGGACATATGTCACGTTTAGTATTTGCTTCTAGCGCCAAGACGGGTGTAAGTCAGAGATGATCGACTGGGCGCTAGAAGCAAATACTACACGTGATAGCGTGATGATTTTTCGACAAGTTTTAATTCATATTGAGTATTAACAGGATTGAGAAGTTTCAACACTTTTAGCAGATAAGATTGAGTGACATCCAGTATCGTGCACAATTAAAACCACACTACGTTTCAGGAGGACAATCTCCCGTCTTCAGGTATTAATAAACACTAAAACATTAAAAAAATTCATGGCAGTATCTGCCGAGTCTATAAAAACAAACCATTCAGGGATGGTCAAGGCCTAAAACTTTAAAATTTACAGCCGAGGGTAGGCTTCGGTCGTTTTAAAACTGGAAGTTACATAAACTAATAAATTGTTTTTTTTTTGGGGGGGGGGGGGGCTTTGGCTTTAGAGGGTTTGGCTATAGATGCTGATATGGTTACCTTACTTTTCAAGATAAATACACATTATTGGACAAATTCATTACAAATTTCCTTGAATTGTATGGACGAACCCTAATAGGTGTAATTGTATGGACCAGAAGAAGGAAAAGTGTGCCCGACACTTTGCCTAAATCAAAGTGCATATCTTGCAAAGTGAGGCCACCATATCAGCTTAGAACATTCAACATTTAGTATTCTAAAAAAAAACTACTACTAAGTTTATAACGGCAAAGTTAACCAAAGAAACGATAGTTTCGGCTTGGGCGAATGTTTCGTCATCTGTATTGTGAATGGATCGATTTAATTCGAGCGATGTGATCTGTGTTACATTATTAACGTTTTAGTTAGGTCCTTTCCGTTGCATTTTTCCCCCTTTCTCAATAAAAAGTAATAAAAGAAAAGCTTGAATTATAAATATGTTAATAATAAATAAAAAGCATAGTGCGCCAGGGCTCCTACTCTCAAGGGCGCATCTGCCATTGGCTCAATCCGACTTTGACAGGAGCGTTATACAGGAGAATCCGAATAGCTAGACGGAGTATCCATGGTATCGTTATCGCATATTTCATCTCGTTCCCATGCGGCCAGTATGGTCGCGACCCCAAGCGGCCAGTGGTGGAACGGCTGGTCAGAACTATTTTCGGGAGATAACCTATATTAAAATTCACTGGAGGTTTTAACTAATAAATTGGTGCTAAAAATATTCGTGTTACTATTAGTTGCTACGCTTGAAGCAACGTTGATCGCCGTTAAAGCCGGGAAAAAGATGGCTTCTTCAAGCCAATCCCCACTGGGGTAGAAATCATGTGTCTTGTCAGCTGGCTCAACACCCTTTCACGCGCATGCCGGAAAATTGAAGCCTTTTAGCGCGAATTAGGTAAAATAATATTTTGACAATGAAGAATCAAGTGGCCTGGAGCCAGAAAACGAAACCCATAGCTTCTCTCCCAGACGGTCTTGCAGTTAGGGAAGGAATATAAAACGATAGGGCACTCCCACGACCTATGAACGTTTACGCATTTTATATGCTCCTGATAATGTCTATAACAACATAAGTTATAACCAAGGTTAACAAATAACCTTCAGAAATTCCGTTAGAACAAGTGGTGTTTGGCAGTATTAAATGTACATTTCTTCCGGTTGGTCTTCCTGTATGGCTCAGTTTTGCAACACATATACTTCATATGCGTGCAAATGTTGCAAAGGCATTCATTTTGCCCTACGTAAATGTTGCAAACGCTATTTCGCGCAGGATGCTCGAATAGAGTTGGAAGGTATGTCCTTTTAAGGCTCTGACCTTTCAAGCGTATGACCGGAACTGGACTTCATATTGATACGTACACAGTAGCTAGTTGAAGTAAGCGTATACTGTATAAATGAACAAACAGCACTCTTTGTCTTAGGCAAAAAATAAGTGATTATAACAGCTATAAGTTGCAAAGGTGTGGTCATGTTGGCTAAACGGTCGTAAAGTTCGGCTTAGGTTGCTAGAAAATGCTGTTCGGGTATAATCGGTAACAAGAAATGGAATAACGGCGAAGTCACTACCAGAGCTGCCGGTTAGTTAGTGTGAAAGACTACTAGACAATTCTGGGTGTCGTCAATTCTGGCATATTTTGGATTTCTATTGTTCCCTACAAAATGTTAGGTTTCTCCATTGTTAGTATTCTTTAGTCCCTTTCTATAGTAAGTTCTAAATTTACTGATGTTGTATGAGCATTAGTTTGTTTAGATGACGTAACTCTCAAAGTAAATAATAAAAATAAAAATAAATAAATTAATTAATGCTCTTAGTCATTAATTAATTAATTTTCGGTGGCGTGCGGCGAGCGTAGAAGCAAATTTCGTGCAATCGAGCGCATGATGCCTCAATGCACTGTAGCTTGAGCGTACGTGCAGTTTCATTCGTTGATTCAGTAAATGCGCTTCCAGTAGTTCTTATTATTTGAGGCGTTAGTATGTTATGATTGTGAATTCCAAAGATACATGTGTGCTCGGTTTACGGTTTTTTCCCTGTGCGCTCATCGCACTGTGCGCTCGACTTCAGTACAATCACAACCGAAATTTTCAGTGGCTCGTTCCAAATCCCTTTTCCAATCTGATAAAGAAATACAGTGATGCATGAGTATTTATATCAGCTTTACAGTAGCCAGCTCACAATGATAGGTCGTTATGGAGTTACCCTCTCAACCCCCTCCCCTGCCCGTCACCCCCAACCCCATCCCACTTCCAACACAATATATATTTATGTGTTTTTCCATTTTCTCCGGCCAGTAATGTTCGTAGCTGCATAAACGTTGGAATGGCGTGAGTGGCAAGCGAGAAACGTCTGCAGCTGGCGTCCAATTGAAATCGACCATTAGAAGTGACGCTTTCTGCGTCGGATCACTCGAGGGTTTCAACTTACGACAGCTGTCACGTGCCACTCACAAAACTCCCCATTACAAATACGATTCACGTCATTCGAACTCCAATTTAATGGAACAAACAACTTCCCTTTTTCTTTTTTTTTGTTCCGTGTGTGTGTGTGTGTGTGTATGTGTTTTTTTTTTTACCCTCTGGCGTGTCACAAAAAACGTGCAGAGAACGTGAGATTCGCTCAGAGGTGGATCAGGACAGATCGGTGCCCATAGCGTGTCTCTCATCCGAAAAAGTGCACAACATAAATCTTGCTGTATGAAAGTTTAGTACGGAATCTATTCTATTTCCTGGAAGTGTGACCAGATGTTTTCTATGTAGTGTGTACATGTTGGAGGGAGCGGGGAGGAGGGGGTGGGGGGTTGTCAGGCACGGCCGCATCAACAATGGCCCAAAAAATTGCCATAAAAAAGGACGGCCATTGATGGATTGCTGACGTCCGGAACAACAGTTATGGTGATGGTAGTAGTTCCTTTTTAGTTCATCCTAAAGGGACTTGCTTTTTATGTTTTGGTGGTGGCTTGTCAACTTGAGCTAGGCCTTCTTATCACAAAAACGAACGACCATATCTGAAATTTGGAACATCGGTCATGACGGTACTAGTTCCTCTGAAAGGAGCTTGCCTTACATGTTTTGTTGAGCAAGGCCTTCTTCTCACAAAAAAGAACGACCACTGTCGAAACCTTGAACAGCAATTATGGCTATAGTAGTTCCTTAGTTCATTTTAAAGGGACTTGCTTTTTATGTTTTGGTGGTGGCTTGTTGAGCTAGGCCTTCTTATCACAAAAACGAACGACCATATCTGAAATTTGGAACATCGGTCATGTCGGCACTAGTTCCTCTGAAAGGAGCTTGCCTTACATGTTTTGTTGAGCAAGGCCTTCTTCTCACAAAAAAGAACGACCGACCAGTGTTGAAACCTGTAACAACAGTTATGGTGACAGTAGTTCTTTCTTAGTTTATCTTAAATGTACTTGCTTTTTATATTTTGTCGGTGGCTCATTGAACGAGGCCTTCTTGTCACACAAAAAGAATAAACAGTTATGATTTGCTAACACTAGAAACAGGTGTTGTGACACGGTAGTAGTTCCTCCTTATCCGTGCACGATCGGAGATTTCTTGTGACATTTTGGGACGTACACGCCATCTACGAAGACAAGCAGTAACATAAGGCGCGCACAACTAGTATTACCTTGACCCAATGCCGGAGGACTGTAGAGGTTTGTCACACTCCCAGACGTAGATATAGTGCCAGAAGGAGAAGGAGAAGGGGGTAATTTTACTCTGTATTTCCAGTCGGAAATTTCTAGGATCTTTTACATGCCTCAATCGGCCTGAGCACGTGGCATTACATGGCCCTTCTCTTCCTGTAAATACCGGATATGGCTTAGGTCAGCCTCGAACCAGGTACTGATCATCAGACTACTTTTCTTGCCTCATCCATGCCTGAGGACTGCAGATTTTTAACATCCACGTTCACTTGGTCAGGTGGTTCCGTGACAACTCTTTATGCCTATCAATTGGGAATAAATGTCACAAAATTGTGGATGTGGGAAGGAACTTGCCTGTCGATATGGTTTGTGGATGTACTTACTGTTCTTTTAAGCTTGTTGTAGTGTTTAAATATTTGCTTAGGAAAAAAGAGTGTTAGTTTTATTTTAACGGAAATTTTCAAAAGCGTTGAGCCAAACAAGCTCCATTTTACAGTCCCGGACTGTGCCGTAATTTTGTAGCCTTAAACTACGGCACTGAATACTCTACTGAACTCGTTGCCGACGAGTATGAAAAACGCCAACAAATCTCCGACGATCATTGTATCCAGCTACCAAAAGTCAACCTATGCCTTTTACTGAAGAGAAATCTTTTCTTTCTGAATTCCTGAATGGATTCTGTCCACTTTTCGTCAACTACAGCAATTACGAACTATTTTATAATGTACGTATTCTCGCAAGTTCTAGTCGTGTCGCTGGCCAAGAAGCTCGAATAGATTAATTTTAAATAAAAACAAAACACATCAGTGCAACCATGCAGTCAACAACTCGACTAACGAACTCTGTCTGTACTTGTTCAGCCGGTGTGAGAAAGTGGTGCGACATGCGATGTAGGCCACAGAAAATAATCGCAGTCAATAACTTTTTTATTTACCGTAAATCACGTATTTAATGATCCTGGGCCGTTGCAGTAAATTTAGCAAAATCGAAAGAGGGCGTTTGCTCCCATCACACAGAATAGTCGGCGCTTACGTGTTTCGGATTCAGCCTAGCGTTAAAGCAATAATGCCTTTATTCTCATTTAGTCACAAACGGGCCCAGACTGGCAGCCCTGGAGTCCAAGCGCCATAACATTTTAAAACGGCCCCCAAACCCAATTTCGTGGCGGGGGGAGGGGGGATTACGCGAGCTTATAAGGGACCCGTCATTATTTATGGCCCGGGGGGAGGGGATAAGGTGGCCACCAAATTTTTAAGTGGCCCCCCCAGTCCCCGTAAAAACCCTGAAAGTCTTCACCTCCCCACTCATTCATTGTCCAAATATGGTGTGACTTCCTCCCCCCCCCCCTGAAAATGCACCTTTCGTATGCCTATTGAGACTGTCTACATATGATTTTCTATAGCCAACTTTAAGTAGCACTATTCACCGACAATTTACCACTAAGTTGTAAAAACGTGCTTCGTTTTTAAGGAAAGAACAAGGTTAAGTTAGAAATGCTTTATAAATCACCGATGTTCCTTACATTCTTCTTGGGTCAAGTTTCGTAAAATGAAGCCAAGGAACCAGGAGGCAAGGTTTTCTAGAACACAGTGTGTAGTTGTGATACTGACAACTTCAAAACTGGGTAAACACTCGCATTATGGGAGAGTCTTGGCGGCAAGCGTCCCCCTCCCCCCGAAGCTGAGGAGTTTTTAGAAATTTTGGCTGCTGAAAGTGCCTTTTTGAGGTCCAAAACTGACTTTTTTCTTCTCCCCAGGCGAGAAATAATGATCGGTCCCTAAGCTGTCTTTACAGTCTAGTCATTTAAAGACAGCTACCAGGGAAGGGGCCAGATTTTAATACCAACCAGCAACGAGAAAAAAATTTATCAACAGAAACCATACGAATCTACGGGAGCACCCATGTGCCATTGGCACTCTGACAAGTCCAGGCCTGGCGACAAATTTAGTTTATTAGATCGTCACATTCAAAATCCAACATAATTCACCTTGAAAACTATATAACAGCGGAGCTGTTGCCTCGGATAGCTCACGGAAGGAGTGGACTTGCACTTAGTGCAACCATGTTTATAAAGCAACTAGAGTAAGCCCGTGCTACGCAAGGCTGGTCTTAGATGCACCGTTTGCAACACTGGTATACGGTTTGGCTATAACAATAAATTCCTTATTTACTGCGGCGTTCTGAGCTGGAGCTTGTGGTGTAACTAGTTGCAAGGGACACTGGATATAGGCGGAGGTAAAGACATTCAAGCCAATGCTGTGAGAGCGGATTTCTTAGATCTAAAATGCGCGATCTTTTTTTTGTTTTGAATCGTTGGCAGTTGCTGCAATTTCATGTAGTGGAATTTTTTCTAAGTTTCGCAGTGTAAGGAATTGGACAAACGAACGTTTTTTATGCCTAAGAAACATCGCCGCAATTAGGATGGTGCACAGGGTGAAAGCCATCCGGCCCAGGAGGAAGGTGGCCCAAAACTCACGATTCGGGGGCCCAAAGGAGTCAAAATTCAGCATATTTTGATCGGGATTGGGAGATATTTCGTCCCTAAATATGTTATTTGTTGAGGAGGGGCCCAACATTTTGTTCTTTGCACCCCTCCTTGGAAAAAGCTAGTTGTGGTACTGCTAAGAAATCCGCTGTCACAGCACTGGCTTGCTAAAGGCACTAATATGCATACTACTGGTTGCTAATTTTGAGTCATATCGCCCAATTTCATTATGCCAGTTGGCCTTTAAAAATCGAGCACGACGGGATTGCAACATTGGTTTAGGATTGAGATTGAAAAGGAGGAGTGATATCGCCTGCTCCAACAATATTTGTGCCTGTGTTTATGGATTGTTACTCGACTCCGAAAGGCCCCATCACCGCTCAAGCAGCCAAAATTCAACAACCATTAAGAATTGTTCATGTCCAGAGCGTCGTTGCTTGATTCCGAAGCCTCATCACCGTTCAATTTGAATTTGAATTTATTCGCGGAGCCTGGACCCGAAGTCATGCGCTCCCTCCCAAAAAAAATAAATAAATACAAGCAATACAAAATAACCACAACGCCCATCACAAAAACTACAGCAAAACTCAACGGCAAATACCGCTTCAACAAATAGAGAATAACAATGCTGTCAACAATGACATCTTTATCGAATTGTCACGATTTCTGGGCAAAAGAACGTCAGCACGCTTCGCTTCGTTCTTTGACGTGGCGCGTGCTATCCTGTTGTTGCAGGACTGAGATCGTGGAATTGGGTGATAAATAGGTTATCAACTGCTATTCAAACATTGTTTCCAACTGTGGGAGGTTTCGTAGTGGAATTGATGAATTTTTTGTTTCGTTCTAAGCGGTTCTCTTTGGTTACTATTTAGTTTGGTTTGGGGTTGAATATTCATTTAAAAATAATGTTCGTTCTCGTATAATATGTAATTTACGACGGAATGTAATTTATTTGTAGCTGGAAGCGATGCGCGCACTAAATAGAATATTTGGTCCCACCGGATGGCAGGGAAGTATTCCATCATTTGTGTGAATTTACATGGTTCATGAGGCCCATCTTTATTTATGCATGTCATTTCTTATTAATGAACACATAAAGTGCTCTTCGACTGCTTGTGATGCACGGCCTGTCAAGGGAAGAGCATCTCCGCCTCACCTTATCACAGCTCCGGCTGATTTGATGCCTTGGCGAAACGGTAACGGAGCTTCTCTCCCTCCTGCCCCTTCCCCCTTTGCCCTTCCCTCACCCCTTCCCCTCCCATCGGAGTCGTAATGCGGTGAAGGATGGCCTTCTGAGTCCCTATCAGCCGCCCACGCAGTCTATCAACGCGCGTCGATGCACAAGACTATGCTCGGCGCCTTCAGTCTTATTGCTCGGCTTGGAGACAAGAAGAAAGGCAGTCACTGATATCGGTGAGGCGGGAAGAGAAGACGCTAGATCCTCTACAAATAAGCTCTTATTTTCCAAGCTTTTGAGCAAATGTCCTTTCTCTTCTATGCCATCAGCAGCCTGGTACACTACAACCTAGTACCCAAGACTTGCTTTTGTAACTAACGTCGCGGAAGTCTTTTCTGTGGTTTGGCGAAATGGGCGGGAAGGGGGAAGGGATAGGATCAGCGTTCCAGTGGTTTACCGGAAGGAACAAGAAAGCTGCTTAATGACCCAAACGTTGTCGAAGGTTAAAATCGATCCGTAGCACATAAGCCTAACGAAAAAAAAGGGGGGGGGGGAAGCGAGAGGGGGTTTAGACTCGACGCTACGTGTTTAAGATGCGAGCTTCGCGCCTGCGCAGATAACACCTGCCTGCATCCCGTTCTCATTACGCTGATACAGGATTAGGCATTCTTCGTCAGGTTCGTGGAACCTGGTAGTATTGGCTTCCCTAGACTCCTCTCCGGATGGGAATTGTTTTTAAAATGTCGCACTTGCAGCGTAAAATGTTAACTATTAAAGGCGACGGTAAACTCGAATAACGAAATTTAAACAACTGCGTTGTACAAAAAGATCGTATTTTCTTTTATGACTAGCCGAAATCTCGTCAAAAATGATCGGTTCTAGAATTAACGGATTGAATATGAACGAAAATTGTCTACTGAATAGTAAAATTGAAATAGGCTTAAAAAAGGAAATAGGCTTAACGCTCAAAACCCGAAAAACGAACTCCCCAGATCAAAATATATCCCCTATTAAATTTGAGAAAGATGCGACGACGTTAGACCTAATAGTGACATATATAAGCCGTACGAAAACAGCAGAAAAGTTAAGGGCCAGACTGAAGCCATTGCACTGTTTACCCACATTTCACCCTGTCTTACAAAAAAAACCCTGAAAAGGGCCTAACTTGAGTCCCGGAAGTGCCCCCTTCCCCTCCCCTTTAACTAAAAGCACCTGATTCCTTGCACATCACGGAGAAAAACCCCTTTAGAGCCCAAAACCGTAGAAGAGAAATTGGTTCTTATCAGCATACTAACACGAAAAGAAATTGAAGGTCGCATTTTTTCTTATTATGACGCTAAATGCGATACATTTTTTAAATCAATTAATTTAAACCTTACATCAACTGACGATTACTGGAATTCGCACTGAACATCTTTATTGATAACTTGTCTCACGTTCGAAATCATTATTTGTAACACTACGTTGCCAGAGTGATGTGAGAACATCCGAGAGACTTTCCCCAGGAACCAGTCTTTGGCATCCCCTCCTAACTTTCAGTAACGGCCAGAAATTTTACCTTGAGCTTTGCAACTGGAAAATGTAGTTGTACAAAATAATAACTTCGAAGGCGAACACGAGATAAATTATCACTAAAATCGTTCAGTGCGAGTTCCAAGCACGGAATTGTTATACGAAAGCGGTTCTAGTTTCGCGGTTTTCATAACTACATCGTACAGCCTACAAGCCCTGTAGATTGAACTTCACTATAGAAAGTCAGCCACAGTATATCCATTTAAGTCCCTTATCTTAGTTGGTCGTGGGACGCAGCAGCTATCGGAGAATTGGGTTCGAAAGTAAGTTAATTCTTTTATGCAGCACGGTGCGGTGACGTGACTTTAAGGCCCAATTTTCAGCTTTTAGGCCTATTTTTTTTTAACCTGTCGATTTAATTTCGTAAGTAGCAGCTAGCGTGCAGCTAATTGTGTTCGAGAGTAGGCATCCATGCAACACGGTGTAGAGACTATTTTAAATGAAGCTAATGTGTGTTGTATCGAAATCCTTTCTTTTTTTTACGGATGCTTGTCTTCCTGTAGTGGCTGAATGCTACGATCAATTGTTATTATTACATTGAGTTACGACTAGAAAACCTAGTACCTATAAGGAAGCAACGATATTTTATTTTGCCGTGTTTTAACCAATTTTTGGCGCAAAGAAAAACGGTGAAAACAGTTTGCCTCAGTTTGTTTCCAATATCATCGCTGGATGCCCCATGGTTGACTTGCTCTAAACCATGCGCAATGGCTGTTTGCCGTGCCGTCACCATGAGTTAGCCAATGACGAACGAGAACAACGGCTGTTTGGCCGTCTGATTGGACTAGCCCAGTCACGTGATATGCACGTCACAGCAAACAGCCATGGCGCGTGGTATAGAAATCTTCAATCACATTCACTTTACCTTTAATGTTATGCATTTTATTTGGAGGGAACCAAACTTTTGCCTCATCCTGTAACTTGTATATCTAAACTGTCAAAAGTGCCCGACAGTTTCTCATGCTACTCTGACTGTAGGTTTGGTAGAGACTTTACCAGGGTTCTCTTTTCGTTTTCTTATCAGACCAGCTTTCCTGGGAAGTTAGAAGACCCTAAAGGTTAAAGATACAATCCTAGTTTATTTTTAGAAGGGGTCCTATACCTGGCAACAAATTCGTAATTTCAAACACGGGCAGCGCTCTGGTAGACTGATGAGCAGTGACCGTGACCAGACCATTGGTCATCAAAAAAAGAGCGGTCAGGCTATGGTCAACACGACCGTCCACCAGCGCATTAAAAATGAGTGTGGGTCAGCTCGGTTGGAAGTGTCAAAAATGTGCCCATTTACATGTCGCATGTCGACAAGCCCGGGTTAAATTGCAACGCGGTGGCCAGCATGTCTAAATAATAGCCTGACCAATAAACCACGCTGTAATGGCTGAGCCGTAAATCTCCCCCTCGCATCTGGCTTCCTCCTGCGCACAGCGGCATTGCAGGAAAGACGAAACGGGCAGCGACGCGGAAAGCGAATCGTCGTATAACGGCGTCGTCAGGCCGTTTCATGGCTCGTATAGTGTTTCTTACTCTTAGATAAGTTAGAACAGAAGATGAAGCTACATAGAAAGTGGGAATATTTTGTTTATTTGTAGTATTGCACAATTAGGAAGTTACATATTTTAATTCTACATTGGATTAATGAACTCTAATGCTTTAATAATTGTTTCTACCTTTTTTTGGTGTGAAATATGTTTTAAACAATTATAAAGCATTCGAGTTCATTAATCCAATGTAGAATTAAAATATGCAATTTCCTAATTATGCAATACTACAAATAAACAAAATATTCCCACTTTGATGTAGCTATACCTTCTGTTCTGACTTCTGTATACCTGCTATGTCGCATTCCTTTGGGAAACCGGCACTTATGGTAATTAACGAAATAAATAAATGTATTTAACGCTAGTGTTTTTTACTTGTTTATTTTTGATTGGCCTAAGTTGTAATGGTTATCTCATAGGCAATGATGAAGGAGTCTTAACTGATGGCTATTGCGTCTGAACGTTTTTATTAAAACTAAACAAAATTCATTGTGTATGAAGTGAGGTGGCTGACTGGTCACCAGGGCCGCCCAGACTTCTGATGGGGCCTATGGCTCCAAATTTTTTGGGGGGTTGGGGGGGGGGGGCTCACACCTCCTTGTGGTATTCACACCTTTTGGGACCGTCGGAAATCTGAAGGCACCCTTTTTTAAATAATTTTTGTGGCTTTTCCATTAAATCAGTCTGCATTCGTTTCAGTTAGTAGGCGAGCAGACAGAGACCTTTGAACAAATTTTCCAATAGCTGTTTACTTTTAGAAATTGATGTTTACATTGATTTTAAGATTTACTGCGTTTTAAGATTAACAGCAGCCTTTTGTTAATAATTATCCAAACACCCATTGCGCACGGCCATGTCGGATTTGCTGACGGTAGGAGTAGTGATGGATTGTGGGATTGACCTCCGTTGGAATTTCATTCAGACGAGAACAGTAAGTCAGTGGGTGCCATGTTTCTCCTTTTTTTTAAATTATTATTTTAAACTGAAATTGCTATTTTGCTATATGAAGGGCGTTCGATAATTTTGTAAATAAAATAAAATAAAATAAATAAAATAAAATAAATAAATAGATTGTGGGATTGGCTCTCGCGAATTTTATTCAGACGAGAACAGGAAGTTAGCTGGCGCCATGTTGGCGTTACAAGGCGCCGAAAGGAGTACAGAAAGCGATGGTTTGGAATGCATTGTTTGTGGTACAGTTAATTGCGACCCACCCCCTGGTAATTTCACACATACGAAAAACAGGAAAACCGTCATATTCAATTTACTCCCAGTAACCTCCTGCCTTGTTAACGTGATAAAATCATAAAACTTGCCGACTCAAAAATCCAGCGAAACGTGCCGTATTTCACTTTCGGAAATGCCAATCTCTTTTTAATCCCTCCCCCTCCCTCCCCTACTCGCATCCTAGCAATTTCAAGTAAATTGCTAATTTAGAGCGAATGCGATTTCTCGGACAGATTCCTCGAAAGAAAGTAACAAGATGGCTTATTGCACAATTTTGCACCCGGTTTCGTTTAGTTATTTGCCTGGAAACATGGCGGAAGGGAGGCATTATTGCTTTTTAAGCCTAACGGAGTGACGGACGGAATGAGAAGCGACGCGGGGAATTTTACGAGGCAAAGATTCGCCCGAGCATACTTTAAAGTGCCAACAATAAAAACGAGAAACAAAACAAAGTGATTTGGCATCTGCGTCTCTTTTTATTTTCCGTCAAAATGAAACCCCGAGAAACAGGCGCAATCCAATCGAAACAACCCGCGCTAGCAATCATGATTTATTTATATAAACAAAATCTTATTTTCGAAGCTACCAGTCGCGTTCCCGAACGGACGCTGCCTTGGGAGTGCAGCTTTCGTGTCGACCTCGTATTGTAGTTTTGATGATCTCGCGTGTTTTGAGGGACCAGACAGACGACCATTTCCGATTTAGTTTTAGCCTTTTAGGAGATATTTTTAATAACACGTTAATGCGTATCATAGTCATTTAGATAAAACCAATGAAAAACGACGGTTTCTCCATGCGCCCAAATTTACGATTATTTAACTTCCGAATGTATTAGCGGAATTACCAGGGAAGGAGGGAGGGGAACCTAACTACAGGTTTTGTTTGTTTTTCCACTTAAAATATAAACAAGCATGGGCAACCTAGTCGTGAGCGGTCTTCTGTACACTTCCACCACTTTTGGACTACTTCCGCTTCATGCTACCGGTTTTTTTTTTAATCGTTCTTACTCATTTTTGAGGCGTTACCTTATTTTGGGCGCCCATGTGTCATAAAATTTATCATATTGTTTGATTTTAACGAAATGTCATAAATTTGCCATTAAACAAGACGAAAGCCAATGACTCTAGATTGGTTAAAGAAATACGGAGCAAACATTTACGTTGCCTTTTGAACTTATATGTTAGATTGCGTGAGCGGGGAATCGAACCCTCGACCTTTGAAATCAAAGGCTGAGGTCCTACCGCTGAGCCATGCTGACACGGCCTTGAGACCCTGAGGCCGTGTCAATATGGCTCAGCAGTAGGACCTCGGCCTTGCCTTTGATTTCAAAGGTCGTGGGTTCGATTCCCCGCTCAGGCAGTCTGACATATAAGTCCAAAAGGCAGCGAATAAAGGTTTGCATCCGTATTTATTTAATAAATCTGTCAAACATTTTTGTTTTGTGTAATAAATATCATAAAATACTAGAAATTTCTAGAAAGTGCTGGGGAAAAAGTTCACACTGAAAATACGAAGCTCCATCACAAGTGGAAGTCAAGCTTTCTAAAAATGCCTTGGCTTCAGGGAGGGGGAAACATTGCCCCCCCCCCCCCTCCCCATTGTGTAATATTTACAAGGTTTTGAAGACTGCCTGTTCTGTAGTTCCACAATTTCTATAAAAATGTTGTCACATTTTCATTTGGTCCAACCCAACTCCCCCGGGCCCCCCCCCCCCCCTCCTAACGCCAAGTCACCAAGTATTTTAAAAACGAAAAAGAGAGTTGAAAATTGTCCTTTAACTTGGTTAAGAAAGAAAAAAAAAAGCGTTGTAAAAAAAAACAAATTTATGTTTTAGAGGTGGGAACCCTGCTTGTTCACCTAAATTATTGCCTTTTTTTTTTATTATTTGTTTCAAGTTTAAAGTACTGTACTCCACATCCACAATCTACGACTTTTTTTTTTAAGGCGATGGACTCGTTCCTTTCGCGAGCTTTTCCTCCTGACATTTGACCATGCCAGTCCGCCTCTAGTGATTGGTATAGCTGGCTTGACTGGCATTAACAATTGTTATTGTAACGACGCTCTCTAACGAACATAAGTGCGCATATAGGTAAAATTCATTTTGGACCAATTGTCCATACGCCTTCCTTAAAAATTCCAAACCGAATTTAAAGTGGCACAATCACCGATTGAAAATCGTACTAAAAATCACCGTGGCGCCATCTAACAGTAGCAACATTGTTCGTCTTTACAGCTTGCTCCCAGATGCACGAAAACGTATCAAATGTTCACTCAACAATTAAGGACGCTCGTGGCTTGCTTGTTTCGTTAAAAAATGGCGTTGTGTAATCCTTCGCTTGATGGAAGCAAGTGCTAGATAGTGATAAACAGCGTTAGATGTTGCCACATTCTGCAGACTTTCAATCGGTGATAGCGCCACTTTAAAGGAGTGGTGTCGGTTTATATTGAATTTATCGATATTGCATTCCTCTTCCAACTTTCTGCACGACGAACTATTAATATGGATTTTAGCCTGGACGGATTTTCTATTGACCGTGAGTTGGGGCACGTTAATGGAACCACTCGCTTTTGCATTCTCGCAGCTAGAAGCTAGAAATCACCTCAAATTCCAACATGGCGGCGGTTTTATGTCTGCCGCCTCGCAACGAAAACAGCAAATAACGTGAGTTCAGAAGCGTTTGGGAAAATTGTTTTGTCATGAGGAATTCTTTATATTATTGGCACGGATTATAAGACTGCAAGTATTTACTCAAACGATGTCGGCTTTAGCTAATCTATTTAGCGTTGTTACCATGGCAATGTTACCTTTGCCATCGCGATTGAGTTCTAGCTGCGAGAATGCAAAGGCGAGTCTTTGCGTAAACGCGCTCTGATACGGTGGTCTGACATACGCGATAGCTAGGTTTTCCCGCTCCATCGTTTTTTTTTCATTTTAGATGAGCCCTTTTTTAGACTACACCATCTTTTTTTAGATAAAGATCAACATAAAATCGTAATGTGCGTCTTACGATTTCTTCTTTAACCTTCGTTGGACTTTACCGAACTTCGCTGCACTCCATCAAACTTCTGTCATTCCTAATTTTTTCTCATTTTTTTACGAGCACATGTTTTGTGAGTCCCATGGGTAAAAACTCGTTGTACATGCCTTAAAAAAACCGGACAGGCTGACGTGCGACGCCTACAAACAAGTACTACTTGCATTTGCCAAGAATACTAAAGGGCCTGGCTCATTCGAGAAGCTAAGGAGACGCCCCCTCATGCCAACCATCATTGTGTAACAAGGTAACGTTAAGCCGAACTGCTAAGGGCACCCATGAGACGATTCAAGTAGTGTTAGTGTCTTTGGCTCGTTGGTAAACATTGGCTTTCCGTGAAAGACCCTTAACTAGCTACACGACAAAGTGTGATGAAGACAAAAATAGTACATAAGATTAAAGGAAAGAAAGGAGAGTTACGCGCCACTGGGGGCCACCTTCTACTGTCTACAATAAGACGTGACTCAAGCAAGGTCAATTCAGATAATAGCTGCATTCCTCGCTCCACACTCCAATGACAGACACGCCAGGAGTCGTCCAGTACCGTACGGCATGAGAACCAAAGGGGATTGGTATTTGAACAAATTTATGCGGGAAAATTCGTAGTTTACTCAACTACCAGGAAGGATAACGAATCATAACGATTAAATTGCGAGAACTGGCGTATACTATTGGCTTCTCCCGTATTCACTTTGTCAGATACCAATTCCCTTCGGTTCTCAGGCCGTATGGTACTCGACAGCGCCTAGTGTGTCTGTCCCTAACAAACACCGAAGAGCACAAAGTTGACCGGTTTGGAGTGATGCGAGGAAAGCAGCTACTATCTCAGTTGGCCTTGAATTCAAATAACGAGTTTAAAGGACTGTTCTATCTGGGCCATGTGGAAAACGGGAGATTATCCGTTAGGGCCCCGGCGGTAAAGTCCTATGGGACCTGCACCGGTATACAACTTGTATACAACTTTCCGGTATCGGGGTTATTCCTCGGAGTTTTGTTGAATTAATCAGAGCACCTACCTCCTCATCATTTCAGTAGATGACAACGTTAGTTTTACTTAATTTGGGAAGCGCTGTAAATATGTATTCCGCTTATGCTCATCTTCCTCTGCTGTCCTCTTTCCACTCCCTACGAGATGGAGATTAGGTGGACTTGGCTATTGGGTGGATTAAACTTCCGTGGCCTAAGTAGTAAGCACTGTTGTTTGTATCCTCTGTATGTCTATACTCCTACTTTAGGCTGTACAGAATATTCGGTAATTGTTCGGTATTCGGCCTATTCGGCCAAAAATTGAAGCATTTGGTATTCGGCCGAATAGTGATGTTGGCCGAATACGATATTCATTATTCAGCCGAAAACTTATTTACCCGAATAATAATATTTGGTATTCGGCTCAATAGTTATTTCGGCTGAATTAGGATATTCGGTGTTCGGCCGAATAGTGTTAAGATTTGTTGGTATTCGGCTGAATAATATTTTAGTATAATTTTTTTTGCAATTTTGTTAATGTAAGAAAGAACGTTTAGCTAAGTATTTCCTCTTTGGTTTGTGAGGAATTAGACGACAATTCCTCACAAATCAAAAACTAAATGCTGAGGTCAACGTTTTTACATTAACAAAATTGTAAAAAAAATTATACTAAAAAAAATTATTCAGCCGAATATCAAATATTATTCGGCCAAATTGTGGGCGATTCTGTTTTTTTTTTTCAATACATAATATGAAACTACATTTTATGAGGTGTTTACCCTTAATCAGTATTATCGAGGATACCCATTTTAATCAGTATCATACGTATAATTTACTGGTGTTCGGAAGAGCATTCGGTCGAGTATTTCGCCGAATAATTCGGTATGCGACGTATTTGGCCATTATTCGGCACTGATTCGATATGCGGCCTATTCGGCACATGTCAGAATAATTCG
>JAHWFP010090232.1:59454-73058 GCA_023313725.1 Lithobius niger
AAAAGTGTATGTGCCGTCATTTATGGAGAATTCTTAATTTTCAAAAGAGATGGTTCACTCTGACGTGTAGTGTTTGGCAACGAAACATTTTGTTTTTTTCTCGCTTACAATTGTCTATTGTTAACAGTGTAACTAGTTTAGTGGTAAACAATGACTTGGAACTCTGCTAACCAAAACCCTTACATATTTAGTGCGAAAGGACAGAATAAATACGTACTCTCTTAGCTAACCTAAAAGAAGGCGCCTTTAATTAAGGCTATCCATTAGTACAAACGACTAAAGCTCATGTGGTCACGGCGGCTGAATGATGAGGGATCACCTTAGTAGCTGGAAGTAAGCTAACGCCGAGCTTGGTCAGTAGAGAGGGTCCTGCCTAGACCCCGCGCCTTTGTGAGTGTAGTGTGACAGATTATCCGTTCCTTCATTTACTATATTGGATCGTGCCTGTCTGCTCCAGCAAAAGAAAACAAGCAAAACAGTGACAATCATACACTAGCAGTAACGTAGTACAGTAAGCCACCTTAAGTGCTTACGTTTCGTCGGAGTGGCATGACTCGGATTCGAACTGGCGACCTAATTCGTCCCCACATCACTTACACAGCGCCTTTATCGCAAAGCCATTCGACTGGCCATTGCGGTGAAGGTGTTATATCAGTGATCTGGGGACGAATTGGGTTGCCAGTTCGAATCCGAGTCATACCACTCCGACGAAACGTAAGCGCTTAAAGGTGGCTTACTGTACTACGTTACTGCAAGTGTATGATTTTTGCCGTTTGGTTTGTTTTCCTTTTTCTTTATGTAATCCACAGCAATTTGTGTACGTTTATTTATTCCAGCAAGCTGCTCATTGTCGATTCTATGCGTCATCATCACGCGCCTGTGCAGCGTTATCTAACTATACGGCTGCTGCCTATAGTGTTTCTGCCATTTATTGCTAGACCGGCGACGAAATTACAGTGGTAAGCTTGTGGCAACGTTTTGGCGTTGGAATTACTAGTTTTATTACACAAAGTAGTGAAATGTATAATGGTTCATTGCTGAATAATGGTGGCTTGCCCAACACATCGCCCACCAGGTGGCCATCTTTAGCTCTCAGCTGCCCCTAAACTATTTTTCTTGTCTTTAGAGTTGAGCCCCCAATTACTCTTTTTTTCTTTTCTTGTTTTTTTTTATCCCGCCCCCGTGTAACCAAACCCCATCGCCCGCTTGTTTGCCGACGTAATGGATGGGGAAAGAAAGGTGATTACGGCTTTGACTCGAGAAAGAATAGGCCATCAGATAATGTTTGGCCTTCCCGCAAAGCTCTAGCTTTTGATGGATCGCCTGAATTAAGAGCATTACGTCAACTCTTGCCGTCCATTCGCTCCCGTCGCCCGCCACCCTTCAAAAGTTTCACCGATGAAATTTCCGATCGATGTTCCAAACAGAAAAATGGTAATCATTCGTGTTTTTATTTTTTTTTTTTATTGCGTTCATTAACTTAATAAATTTCTGAGATAAAGTTCTTGCTGCAGAAACTAATTATAAACGACACGCGGGCGCGTGTATCCCTTCTCAATTGAACTGGTGGAAAAAGTTGCACGTGAGCTTTTTTTTTTGTTTTTTTTTTTATTAATTAAAAGTGGAGCAATTATTTTGTCACCGAGCGTACATCTATCACTCCCAGAAATTTTTTTTTGTTTATAAGTTTAAAGTATGTAAGTTGATAGGAATTTTTTTTTCCCCGCTTGGGGGACGGAGTAGGGCAAAGCTTCTTAATTAAAACGTTGGAGGTATAATTAAATCAAACCTGAACCGTTTGCTCTTGCTCGCCGTGCCTGTAATAGACCGACTTTTGAAATAAGGAGGAAAAAATGTAGGTGGTTGAGAGGGGAGGGGTTGATCGGGGGGGGGGGGGGAGGAAATCGTGTCACTGGCAGAATTCGTGCATGGGGAAAGAAAAATATTTTCTCAAGTCTAAAGTGAAATGAAAAATTCCGCGAACAAACAAGAAAATTAACAGAATTGTGCAAGAATCTTAATCGTAACGGAATGTTACCTTGTAATTTCATTACTTTTATTAGAACAAAGATTCGAATATTTACGGCAAGCCTGGCTTTGGGCAAGGATGATAAAAAAGAAAATTATTTAAAAAAAAAGAGAGTGTGAGAATGGAAACATTTCCAGGATCGCCAAGATAATGAAAGACAAAGAACATAATTATTCGTTGTGAAAAGCTTCTGAAAGATAAAAGGAAGTAGGGAGGCGGGGAGCGGGGAAGGCAAGAAGCAGGAAAAGTCGCTCCGATTTAATTATCTATGGTCAATCCATGGAGACAATTTTGCAATATGGCATTTAACTGAGCAAAACGACTGTAAATAGAGCGACAGAAATGATTGGATTTATGAACATATTTAGCCTTTCGCATATCGGAGAAGTGTTGCAAATTGAAAAAGTATTTTTTTGGAAAAATTTGCGGAAAAATTATAGAAGACTGAGAAACTATTGGAGTCGAATACGAATTTTTTATGCAGCTTAAGTTTTACCAGGCTTATAAGGTAGTGCAACAGAACTGTCAGGTATCTAGCAATACATAATCAAATAAACTTAACAAATACAGTAAAGTAATAGCTTGCTAATTAGAAAACAAAAACGAATTCGTTTGATGTTTATGGTATGGTTTAACTGACCCGAAGTCAAAACAGCAAAGGAACACAAATAAACTTTCCTGTAAGGTTTCATATACCGCAGTGTTTCTGTACTGTTTAGTCCACGTGAAACCTTGCTGCTGTATTCACATGTTTTTACAATTTTTACTTTAGAACACGATAGGTAAGATTGGTTCATTCTTCTTAGCTAAACGACCTCGCTGAAAAATCGTAAAAACTATAGTCTTAGTGTGTTTAGTACAGACCTACAGATTGAGTAATTCAGGGTTCGTGCGACTCATTGAAAACTTGGAAATGTCGTTGAAAATAAAAATTAAATACCAGTCCTGAGTCCAGGCTTGAATATGAAATCTTGAAAAGTGGTTTATGTATCAATAGGATGAACGGAGAGGAGTCGACTTGACTTGAATAATGTTGAAAAATTTAGCCCCGGAGGTTGGAGAGTTTTTGCACTATATTAATCTTACAATAATTTTGAAAGTTGGCACATGTTTTAATTTTATTGACGTGTCTAATGGTTGAATACGGCATAAGGTTTCACGTGGACTAAACAGTACTGGAACACTGCGGTATATGAAACCTTATAAGAAAGTTCGTTTGTGTTCCTTTGCTGTATTGACTTCGGATCAGTTAAACCTTACCGTAAACATCAAACGAGTACTTTGTTTTTGTTTTCTAATTCGTGATACTTTGACATACCACGTTGATTTTCTGTACTCGTTACAAACGCACTAAATTTCGCACTAAAAGTCTTTCCTTTGGAAGTTGGAGTCTGCATTTGACGAAGTTTTGTGCTTTTCAACTTTCTTCTTTTACAGATTTAGATGGCTAATTTCATTCTCCAACATTGCATCATCTTCAAGGATACGGTTGCCAGTACATACGGTGTTGCGGGGAACTTGTTCTGCATACAATTTTTTAGCAACTAAAATGATTGCATTTTTTTCCATTTTTGGGAAATTGTCCTGTCCAACGGAAGGTGTTCCATGGAAATGTTCCCACTCAGAGTGGGGAAGGCAACTTCAGCATCGCAATAGGGATGGGTCGGTTTCATATTTTTGACTTCGGTTCCGGTTTCGGTTTTCACGCACACAAAACCGCGGTTTCGGTTTCGGTATCGGTTTTTGCCACCATCCACCCAAACCAGCCATTTCTAGTTTGGTTTCTTGTAACATTAGTATTACTAGCGTCTACCTCACTCCTGCTTACACTTTCAGCAGCGTCATAGACCATGGGCCTAGCTGTGGTACCATTTTCCTCTAATATTTTCATTTTAATGACTGTCATTCATACGTACAAAATGTTAATTATTAAAACAAAATTAGGAAAACAGATCAATCTTTGATTTTTCGAACACCGTACAAAAAACCGACACAAAATCCGAATCGGTTTCGGTTTCGGTGTTCAGTAAAATCCGAAAATTCGGTTTCGGTTACCGACCCATCCCTACATCGCAATACAAACATAACCGAAGCAATGCACCACGAAGTAAAGAGTCAGCGTAGAATGGAGAGTTGCTTCGGTTGTGTTTGTATAGCGAGGCTATATGGTTGCCATCCATCAGTTTGAGGCGCGAAAGCCTTTCCGTATTGATAAATTCACTCACTCCTGTTATTATTCCGTCCTGTTTGCCAGGATGATTGATTTCACCAAAGTTAGTAATAATGTAAATGCTCTGGTAGTACTAAGTAGATGACGATCCAATATATCCTAGCAGGGAGCACTTAGAGGATTTAAAAAGAATAAAGCATACTAAAATTGCACATATAAACGCAATGGTCGCACAACGTTTCGGCATTTAATTCATCCCGTTGTCAAGTGTTCTTAAAAGTGAGGAAAAATCAAATGTCAAAGGCAAGGAACACTATAATTGAAAATTTTAAAAAGTGAAATTCAAAACGTAAAGGCGGAAGTATAGCAACCTAGACAGAACAGGGAGCAAAAACGACAAAAACAAGAGGTCGTAGCCTTTTTTTTTGCTACCTGTTTTGGCCAGGCTGCTAAACTTTCGCCTTTATGTTTTTAATTTTACTTTTTAAAATTTTAATTATAGTGTTCCTTGCCTTTGACATGTGATTTTTCCTCACAAGAGCACTTGACAACGGGATGAATGAAATCCCGAAACGTTGTGCGACCATTGTGTTTATATGTGCAATTTTAGTAGGCTTTGTTTTTTTTAAGTAGTTGACGAATTGTGTTTATGATTATGATGATGTCTTGAATAAAATAAAAGAAGTTTCAGCCATTAAGACATATTAATGTAGCCAAGCGCTTTCGCGTAATAAGGCATCATCAGGCAATAATGTAAACAATCAACACCCAATATGAATAGTTGGTGTCAATTGTTTACATTATTGTCCTGCTGATGCTTTGTTAGGCGAAAGCGCTTGGCTACATTAAATATGAAGGTGTATTAATGGCAAAAACTTCTCTTTTAATGTAGAACTTTTCAATTCATCCCTTGTAAACACCCAACCAACTCATTTACCGGCTCAGGGAATAAATTACTTTGACCATGGACTTAGCACGTTTACGCAACGACTCGCATTTGCATTCTCAAAGCTCGAAGCCATCTGAAATGCCAACATGGCGGCGGTTTGAGCTCTGCCGGCTCGTAACGAACTCAGTCATTACGGGAGCTCAGAAGCTGCTGGGAAAATTGTTTTGTAAAGAGGAATTCTTTATCGTATTACCACGGATTTTAAGACTGCAAGCATTTACTCAAACCGTTTGAGTAAATGCTTGCAGTTTGAGTCAAACGATGGTGACTTTAGCTAATCCGTGTAGCGTTGTTACTATGGCAACGGCACCTTTGCCATCGCGATTAAATTCAAGCTGCGAGAATGCAAAAGCGAGTTGTTGGGTAAGCGCGCCCTTATACTATAATACTACGTTTCCACCATGCTTTCACGCCGCGAGAAGAAAAAAACTGCACTGAGAATAACACGCTCTCCAGGTGCTACGACGGGAGCTTCTTTATAACTTTCACACGCTTTAGTATTGAGTTTTTATGTTTACCAAATAATTTTTCTTTCAAAATAAATTCTGATAGTTACTGTTGACTGGTCCAATATGGGACAATTTTTAGTCCTGTTATTTAATTTTTATCGTTGCAGCAACTGTATTTTGATAACTGTTTTTTTTTTTTTTTTTTTTTTTTTGTAATTTTGTTTGTTATTTTGCCTTTGGGCGTCAATTGCATCGGTCGGCTTCACGAAGTACTGGGCCGCTGACAGGGCAAGACTGGAGGCAATTTGCCCGGGCCCGAGGTATTTGGAATTGAGCTGAGTTGTTGAACTTTATGATATTAATAACGTTACGTTTGTGTAAATTTGTATGCCATTTACGTTAGTTTAACGGCTTGTAAACTTCTGCAAACCCCATCAAATAAACTACATCATAGTAGGCCACGAAGAAAATGAATGGATTTCCGGGGCTCTACCCCGTACCCCGCTGGGAGACCTCCTCCGGATCTGCCAGCCGAAAAAGGGGTACCGGCGAATCCTGTCAACAGGCCCGTCGGAAGTAAATTAGTTATTTCGCTGGAATTAGTCATTGGTCCAGCCCATTTCCTCTGCTCTGGCAACAAATTCTATTCTGCCATTTATGCATTCATTCATTCAGATTAAGGATAAACCTTCACTTTAAAAGCTATGCCAAGTGGGTACGTTTTAGGCACGTTTTCCTTTTTTTGGTGGCATCAAAATACGTATTTCTTCTCCTCACGTCATTTACTTCAGATGGGATAAAGGAAATCGAGCTAAATTTAAATATACAACAAGCGGCTGCAGTGACCACCTAGACTCGTTCCGCAACTTTCGAAAATGTAAGGGGCACACCTCAACTGCAACAGCGCTCTCTGTTATGTAATCTAAAAGTAGTAACTATCACAATTGCCTGTTAAAAATGTGTTAGCTTTTAGGTCCAGTTTTAGATTTTAGGCGTAATTGTCAGCTTTTAATTTTTTTTTACCTGCCGTTTTAATTTCGTAAGTAGCAGTTAACGGAACTTGGTTCGAGAGTAAGCCCATGGGCCACGCAACACGGTGTCGAGACTATTTTAAATGAACCTAATGTGTGTCGTTAACGAAATCCTTTTGTTTTTACGGTTGCGTGTGTTCCTGTAGTGTTTCATTGAGGTACGTCGAGAAAGCCTGTTAGCTATAAGGAAGCTACGATGGTTTAATTTGCCGTGTTTCTTAACTAATCGTTGGTCGCTGAATCTAATTGTGTACACCGTTTGTATCTATCGGGTACCGTTCTGAAGTCGAAAATGTGACGGACGGACAAAGTCGTACTAACACGAGACGACTCGTAACACAAACGAAATCAAGGTAGCTTCAACCAGAATCTAGGACGAACTGAATCTAGGACGGTTCACGATTTTAGACATAGCCATCTGTGATGTTTCAACTTTGAGAGTATGAGATGGCAACCGCCATTACGGCTAAACATGGTGAGCAAATTCAGTCGTCACAGTAAACTCAAAAATGTTGGAGAAACTTAAGTCCGACGATTAGGGTAAAACACGCACAACTACACTTAAACTGTGACACTGTTTGTAAAATTTATCCTAGCACAGGCAAAACTTTGAACTGATTTTCCAATGACTGTTCCATTTTTTTAATTGATGTTTGCATCGCTTTTTAATATATACAGCGTTTTCACATTTAATGGCAACCTGCGTTGCCTTCGTCCCACACCACAGGAGTGATTACGACAGGAATGATGAATTATGGGCTGTGTGTCTCGCGAATCTCATTCAGGCGAGAGCAGAGGCGAGACCAGTGGGCACCATAAGCATAAACGCCGTCTCGTTTCTTCTGTTTTTAAAATTTTTGTTTTAATCTGAAATTGCTGTTATGCTCTTTATAGTGCGTTACAGTAAGTTTGTAAATTAAATAAATAAATAAATAAATAAATAAATTGTAGGATTGGGCCACTCGCATATCTCACCCAAACGAAAACCGGAAGTTAGCTGGCGCAAGGTTGGCGTTACTGGGGTCGGCCACGCGCCGGAAGGAATGCACTGAGAGTGCGAAGGTTTGTGCTACATTGTTTCTAGTGCAATTGCGACACACTGGTTCAACACGCAAGAGAAGTATTTTCCTTTCTTCGTAGAAGTAGTGGTGGCAGCCAGGGCCGTAGGAAGGGTAAGGCGAGCAAGGCGGCCGCCTAGGGCGCCACCTTCCTGGGGGCGCCGAATTCCAACCAACCGTGTAACCGTGGAAGTGGGTGGTAAAGCACAAATATATTTTTTAACGGATGGCGTTGCACACAAATTCACAACGCCGTAAGAAGAGACATCTTTGGACTTGGTTTAATGCCGCTCGCTACACAATCGTTAACCGATTGTTTTTTTTCTTCTTTAACGATCAGATAACTGTTAACTGAACTTTTTTTTCTTTAATGGTTTATACAGAGGCACTTCACTGTATTTGGGTCTTAATTCTTAAGGAGAGGCTTGCACACGAAAAATGCGAAAATTGGAAAAATAATCAAATAAAAACCGATTTTTTAGTTCCTGTTGAATTAGTTGTTTTGAAGTACTTATTTTCAGTTTATTATAGCTAAATATCTTGCTCTAATCTCTTTATTACCGTAATTCAAGTTTTTTGATAAGTTGAGAAATCAAAATTATCATGAAATCCATGTTTGTTTTATGAAAAACACGATTGGTTTTATTCTTTATTCGTTGACTTCAACTAAGGGGGGGGGGGGACGCCGCTCAGTTGGTTCGCCTTGGGCGCCAAGAGGGCTAGCTACGGTCCTGGTGGCAGCAGTTTTGAGAATTAAGCAGTGGCGCCTTACGCTTGTGGTGTGGGCCAAGCTAAACTTAACAGCTCCCTGTGGGGACCTTAATTCCATCGTGGTCAGGTGGTGAATGAAGTTGCAACCGTGGGGTAGTTGTGTGGCATACGTAAAAAGATGGTAACAACAGCTTCTCTCGCTAAATTTGCTTTAATGGTTTAGAATTTTCATCATGGTTTCAATAGCTCGCTTGCTTGCCTACGCAAAATCCACAGTTATTGGTGATTAAAATGTAATGGGGACGATATTAATAGAGTTTGGAGATGTGACGTAGGCCTAACTGAAATTGGGTCTGGGACAAGGTTAAGGGAAAGTATTCTAATAATAGGACCGAAAAAGGAAAAGACTTACATCAGCTAGATCGTAATAAGGTATGGGGAAACTGGAAAATTGTGACCCACTTGACCCACCTCGCCTCTGACCTACTACAACCCTGGACTACGTCACATGGTTTCAACGAAACAAAACTTTTAAGCAACCTCCTTTAAAATTTCTTCTCGTGTGAAAACTTCTTTGCAAGTTCCTCGTCTTCATTAAAAATAATGCAATCTCACGCACGATTATCATCATACATTAGCGAGCTGAAATCTGTTTAAGTCTCTTTAATATCTTATGATTCTCGAAATTCTTAAGATGGTTGTGATTTTACAAGCCAGCCAAACGCTAGGGGTCTAGACCTTTCCTTCTCCGCTTCGCTTGCCTACCATTTTGCCCTCCGCTGACCCATTAAATTTCCTAAAAGACACCCCCTTTTCTTAATTCATCAGCTCAAGTTGCAAAGGTTGAAGTGTTATTAACAATTTAGAAACACGCAGCTCATGTTTTAATGGATCGATTAACTCCTCCAAGGATAAATGAAATGTAACAGGGAAGGAGTAAACCTTTAGCACGGACTTAAAGTTGAGGCGACTCGAATTCGAAATTGGGTCAATGGGTAAACCAAATCGGGTCCGGGCTACCTGACACGGAAATTCGGGTCAGACCGACTAAGGCCGTAGCTAAATTTCATTTTCTAGAGGCGCAACGCACCATTTTTAGGCCCGTCCCCCCCCCCCCTTACCCCAGAATAAAATGCAAATTTTCGCAAATCCCTAACGGATACTTTTTACGTTTCCCCGCTCCAGTCTCTCCTATACCTCCAACTCGGATAAACTCGCGAAACAGGAGAAGCACAGCCAGCTGTTGGAGAGGAAAAAAGGTAAAAACGTCAAACCGGCTTGTATTTCTAGCCGTAGTCAAAATTACTACAATGTTGGACATCCTTGCAGGTTGCATATTTGTTTGGGAAAAAAGTCAAAATCCATGCACACGGTGTCGAGACTATTTTAAATGAAACTAATGTGTGTCGTTAAGGAAATCCTTTTGTTTTTACGGTTGCGTGTTTTCCTGTAGTGTTTAAATGCGATAATCAAGTGTTATTATTTCATTGAGTTACGTCGAGATAGGCTATTGGCCATAAGAACGCAACAATGTTTTAATTTGCCGTATTAAAAACTAATTTTTGGTCGCTGAATCTAATGGTGAAAACCGTTTGTTTCCATCTGGTAGTGTTCTGAAGTTGAAAAAAAAAACAGACAGACGGACAAAGTCGTTGAAATAGTCTTCTCAGCCGTTGCGGCTGTGCAGAAGACTAAAAAAACACCTAATAATATTGTAGGTAATAGTGGCTGAAGAAGGGTTGTAATCTCTCTGAACTGGATAAGGGCGCGTTTACGAAGGACAATTTTCTCGCTTACTAGCTTTTACTTGGTCAATACTAAATCTGCTAGCTGCTTCTCGCCTTTGTCGGAGAATTCAGCTTTCGAGTTGTCTGTACGTAGTAACCATGGCAACAACGCAGACGCAAATTTTCTCCTCGTGCCTCGCGACACGACGTATGACGCTTGCAACATAACAGCGTCAATTTATGACAACAAGAAAACAATTTTTACTACAGTACACGACGACGGACAGATTCCTGAATACCGGCATTCGAAGGTTTGTCTTCGATTCGATAACTCCGAAATGGACGCCATCTTGGATTTTGAATTCTCGCTGCGAGTAGCCATTTATTCTACCGTCGTTTGATCACTGCTAGAAGCTGTTTTTTTCAGCGAGAATAGCAAATTTTGGAAATAGCGTGAAATGGCAACAATGTTGTAGCAATGTTTAAAATGACTGTTGCACTTTGTTCTTTGTCCGTGTTGTTATTTATAATACATTTAATTTGTTGTCTATTACCGTATTCATTTAATAGAAACGGGAAATTAATCGTAATTAAATAACGGTTGCCTAGCAAATAGCTTTCGGCGAGCGAGAAGGTCTCGTTGCATAAACGAGCCCTAACGCATTGAAAGTCATGATAGATATTAGAGATACCGACACACAGACACAGATGTAAGCTAAGGATACCTTTTAATTCCTGTCCCTCTGCACGCGCATCACTTAACGGCCATTTAAAGGGGCGTGCTGCCCATGCGGGAAAACAGGATGTTTCCTTGGGGCGTATGCTCCGCGGGTCTGTTGGGGGCCGATTGAAATATTTTCATGATGACTGATGTCTACGAAATACTGCAAGAGAGGACCCTACGTTAACCATTTCCTGGGCCTAAATGACCCTCCCAATAAGCTGCTTTACATTTATCACAGTAGAGCAGTGAAAATAATGCCACATTGGCTAGGGAGCTAGCATCTGCAGCTGGTCGTTGAGCTAGCTGCAAGAGGCACCGGATATACGCGGAGGTAAAGACATTAACGTAGTTTGTCATGGCAACACTGTGAGAGCGGCTTTCTTAAGCCTTAAAAACGTTATTTTGCCCACAGTAAAACGTATATTAAACTGTAAAACGTATATTAAGATTGTAAATCGGAAAAACAAGATTCCACTTCCTCAAAATTTCAGTCGCTGCCAACAAATGCAAAAATCGCGCATTTGTAGCCCAAAAAAGCCGCACTCACTGCATTGGCCTGACAAACTTAGCTACTGCTTTTACGTCCGCGTGTATCCAGTGCCCCTTCCAGTTAGCTCAACGACTAGCTACACGCAAGGTTAAGCAATGTTGAAGGGCATTCTGATCAAGGCAAAACTTACAATGAATAAGAAGCACAAATGTCAAATTTTCAGCAACAAATGTTTGTGTCTTGTTCGCAATAAAACCCCAAAAAATGATAAAAGTAACGGGAGGGACGCCCACTGACTTTTCATCATTTTTCAATATGGCGGATCCAGCAAAACATTAACTGGACGTGTCCCTCCTGTATTTTTATCATTTAAAAAATCATTTTGGGGGGTTTTCTTGTGAACAAGACACACAAATGTTTGGCTGAAAATTTGATATTTGTAATTCGTATGTCTTTGTGAGTTTTTGCCTGGTCAGAAGGCCCTTCACACTCTTTCTCCTCCTGCTCACAACGTAATTCTTCAACCATAAGGTTCAGGTTAATACAGCCGACAATGTTGCTTACTGTCCTACAATTTAATCAGTTTGATTTTGATTTCTTCTCGTATGTATTTTTATTTCACAGACTAGATCTGCGAGACATACACACGAGATTACACGAGATTCCCGAAGCTCACAACCAGGTAAGAACCGTAATCAATTTAGTCTTCAGTTATATTTCAGTTGGCGTGTGTCTACCGCCTCGGTTTTAATTATATGTACGGTGACCATTTCCGCGTATGGTTTTGTTCAGAGTTGAACAATTGTAATTTTGAATGCGACCATCTCCCCCTCCCCCACCACCACCCCAACCAGCGTGTATTTTGTGTGGGAATGGCCCGAACGACATATCGATCAGGTTCTTGACTCGATTATTAGCGCCAATTTGTCACGCGAATAATTCCATCAGCTTGCGATGTAACTTGATTTACAGACTTCCCTGGAAGGTGAGTAAACAACACTAGACTTGGCTTTTAATGGCTTTAATGACATCATAAGCGTGCAGAGACAAAGGAATTCTGAATAGTTATGGGAGGATATGCTCCGGATCGCTGTGAAATAATTTATCAGCTGCAGCATTTAAAAATAAAGCCTCAGGTAACATGTGATGTTATGTGTCACTCTTACCAACACACGCAATCCCTGAAAATGTAGGCTAACACGCAGTTTTGAATGGGATTGGGCAATAAATTTAGTCAGGTATATAAGCAAAGAAAAAACCCAACGGAGCCATTATTGTGAACAGCTAATAATGACAAGTGAGCAGTAATGTTAAAGGGAAAAATTCACGAGTCATTGTGAGTGATGGAATTGAACCAATCGCGCTAGACAATATAAAATCATGGTCCGACACTGAGATGTAGTAAATAATGGTTTACTTCAGGCATATTCGGTTTAACATTTACAAAGAATATTACACAACTCATGCTTACTGAAACAATAGCCAGCCAACAAACGAGATGACTGCCCTCAACGTCTGCGTTTGCATGAATGTCCTTCTTAGCGGCAAAACGTTTTGTTTATAATTATAAACATTAAATAGACATGCTTCCCGCCAAAAAGCTTGCAACAGTCCACGAGCGTGGACGCACGTGTTCGACGCTTGTGCCACTTGTAGCCAATTTCACGTTCTTCAAAAAGCAAGCTACTTGCTGGACGTTCGAGCCGAACGCTGTAAAAACTTGGAAATTACTGGTAATTACGCAATTAGGCGGGAGATGCTGTCTTTACAACCACTATGCTATCTCGATACTATCAAGATCGTTCCTAACTTGCTATCAATAACGTGCGTGTACCTTTACTCTTATTGAACTGTATGAACTGTACCATGCGCAATGGCTGTTTGCCGTGACGTCACCGTGAGTTAGCCAATGACGAACGAGAACAACGGCTGTTTGGCCATCTGATTGGACTAGCCCAGTCACGTGATGTGCACGTCACAGCAAACAGCCATGGCGCGTGGTATAAGGCACATGCAAAGATGAGAATACCGCTAAATGAAAGATAATTAAATTACGCTTTGGAAAGGCATATTTTCATTACTCTAACTTCATTTTTTGAGTCTCAAATACGCGAGAAACTACTCTGAAAACTGTCTAAAGTTCGATCAGGCAAACTAATTAGAAAGAAATCAACTAAACTGTACGAAGCGTGGAGTCAAAGTTCGATGAGTCAAAGTCACTGTTCAGGCAAAATTATCAGAAAAAAACTTGATTGCAAAAAAAAAA
>JAHWFP010090233.1:14602-54069 GCA_023313725.1 Lithobius niger
CAGTGTGATTTTTCAAGGACTTGTTACAGAACAAGTGTGATTTTTCAAGGATTTGTTCCTGAACCAGTATGTTTTTTCAAGGACTTGACCTAGAACCAGTGTAATTTTTCAAGGACTTGTTCCAGATGTAATTTTTCAAGGAATTTTCCAAGACCAACACAGTTTTTTCAAGGACTTTTATTATCAGTAAACTTTCTCAAATAAGGATGCACAGCTTCAAATAGAGCTTAACTTTAAAAAAAGCTAAGCTCTTTCATGAGAAGAACAAACAACACTGCCAAATACAAAAATGTTCATGTTTTAATCGTGCACGGAAAAAAAAATTGTTTTGCGGTTTTATTTGTGTGTGTGGTTTTGTTATAGGTTAGGTCAGATTTGTTGCATTAGCTCCAATTTCACCAGGCAGACGAAGAGTTTCACCAGGAAACGTTTTTTTGTTCTTCGGCTTTTTTAACTGCAGCTTTTTCCCATTGGCTTTTTCCTCGCAGCTTTTTGTTTTTATCTATATTCGTTTTGATAGCATAGTAGACAACTAATGAAAACTCTCGGAGCAACAATTTAAAAAAATAAGTCCCTCAACAACACTTTACGACAAAGATGCAAGTTGTTCAAAATAAACTGTAAGTTTGTCATTCTCTTACTCAAAGCTAAGTCATTAATTTAAACTGCGACATTAAAAACTAAATTCAAGGACTTTCAAGGACATGGTCAACAATTTCAAGAATTTCAAGACTTTGAATTTTCTTCTAACCAAATTCAAGCGCTTTCAAGGACTTCAAGTACCTTGTTCAAATCCTGTCAAACATAAATGCTTGGGTGCTCCACTTGTCCAATGATGGTTTGAACTCGTGGTTTCGAACGATTTGCGTTCGTCATTACTTCGCCTAAATAAGTCTATACACTAAAGAAAGTTGGGTTTAAAGCTGGTTTTAAAGCTAGATAAAGTTTCACTTTTTTTCCCGGCTTCCCGCAAGCCACATGTTTCAACGTTACGCTTCGTTTTACTGCGCCTATGTTGTCTCTGCCGATTGACAGGTTTCGGAACTTCCTGTGTAGGCTTATAGGTGTTTTAGGTGGGGGCAGTGCTTGTTCGTACTACTTAATACGTCAAAACGAACAGTGAGGTAAAGAATAGCGCTACTGCTTTCAAACAGCGACTAGTTTCTAAATAACAATTAAAAGCTGTAAAGTTGGGAAAATAAGTTGTCAAAATACGTTTTTGGCGAGACGGTGTGTCCCGAGCCCGTGGCCAATTGAAGTAGCAAAAATCCCGCAGTACAAACAATGGCGAAAGCTTGCTGCTGGACTAATAGCAGATTTCACTAGCTGGTAATATTTCGTATAAGTATTGCAGGAAACCCATCGGCACACCCACAGGCGTTTATCCGTCGGTGGCTTTCTGTACCTGGATTGCAGAAGAAGCTCCTTGCGAGATATTTCTAAGGTGGCATTGCTGTCGTTGATGATACCGTCCTCGCTTGCTTACGGTATTGATAATATTGGATACCACCAATTTGGTTGCTTGCTACGGAGGCGATTAGGCCGGGTGCTTGAATGCCAAAGGCATAAAGCGCTCTAGACCAGTACGTCCCTGTCTAGACCGCCCATGGCATTTTTTTAATTGCCAGTTGAAAAGAGCAAAAAATTGTAATTGTAACGCATATCACACCGCCCTTTATTAATAAAATAGGCGATGAAACTGCAGCTTCGTTTGTTGATTTTTGTTCTTTTGCCATTAAACCTTTCCACCAGAATGGGGAAAAAAAGGCAAGCGTCAAAACATTAACTAGTGACTCACGACCACCTACGTTTTTTGTTTTTTGTTTTTTTTTTTAAATTTGCAAACTTACGGATGTGTCTGAAAAACATTCGGATTACGATAGTATGTTTTTCCAAACGAAAAATTAAAAAAATTGTGGTGGATGGTTACGTTAATGTGAATTAACACAGGGACGAGACTTTTCCTTTTTTAGGCGGATTTCCTCCTTTTTTTTTAGACTTGCAAACCACCTAAAAATACATTAAAATACCCAAAAAGCCTACAAATTAACATGTTTACTTGTCTTTTCCTCTTTTTACACTAACTGTGACTCTCGTCCCTGTTAACAATTTTGGTGAGGAGTTTGCTTGTGTTTTCGTTTGAGAATTTTTAATAGACGTAAAAATGCCCCTTTCCTTCTTTGGCGTCTTTTTTTGACTGCCGGGCAGATGCAAAAACAAAACTGACAGTCCAATCCTCTCTTCCTATAATAGCATTTTAGTAAAAGGTTGACACAAAATTCGAACTTTTGTAATGAGATTATCCCATTGTTTGCACTCAATGCACACCGTGGACGTGTCAAACTCTAAACTTCTCACTTGTGCATGCATTATTCGTACAAAACTGCAAACAGCAATAATAATTGCATTATAAACGATTAATTTGATTAGTAAACGAACCTCCGATAGCCTGATACAGTAGTAAGGTTTCACGTGGACTAAACAGTACAGCAACACTGCAGTATCTGAAACCTTACGTGGCAAGTTTATTTGTGTTCCTTTGCTGATTTGACTTTGGATCAGTTAAATCTTCCCTTAAGCATCAAACGAGTTCGTTTTTGTTTTCTAATCTCTCTATAATGCTTCTGCTAGCTTTATGGCAACATTGTGTGGAATGGGAAGATATCTCATTGTGTAACACTATTACAAAAAAATATTTATTAGTGGATTAACCGTTTATAAACTTTATAAATAGATAGCATCCGTTACGTTTGATGGAAACAGTCCCGTTGCACAAAACTAGCTTTATCACTGATTTAAGGATCAACTGGTTAGGAACGTTTTGTGAAAAAATAAATAACATAAAGGATCAACTTTAATTTTTAATGGGAAACAGATGACTTAAGTTGGGAATTACCTACACATAACGAAACCATCTTATTTAAAACATGTCGTGGATTTTCCCAGAAGAGGGTAAACGGTGTGGATTTGTCCTCCACTCTAATTTCCAGGTTACAAGTAAACTTTGCTTGGTGAAGTTGAGTAGGCCAAGTTAGACATTTGTTCAGCTGAAGAGTTTTGAAACTAGCGTTTTAAGCGTCTTAAAGACACTAAACGTATTGAAAATGAGGTGGCTTACAGGGTGTTGGAAGAGGGGGGGGGTTGCTGCTATAGGAGCACTATCCTGTCAAGGATGCTGACAGAGAGCACTAAAGACTGGCCGGGCTGGCCCGTGTGACTGGCCTTTTTTTCCAATTCATAGGAAGAAAAATTGTACTGCTTTAACTTGGTTTCAGTTCAGTCAGGGCAGTTGCCTTTTCTTTATTTCTAAACTTGGTGTATTTTGTATTATCATTTGACTAAACTTAAAAAGCGCTTGAAAAATGTTGCAAAGTAAAAGACTGAAAATGCACACATATGTAGATTAAAACTGGACGTTTCGGCACGTCTCAGAGTCATTATCAAGAGTAACAAGTAAAAACAAATGACAAAAAAAAAAAAAAACACAAGAAAGCCATGAGTCAAGATGCACGTAAAATGTCCATCTTCACAAGGCAGAACTTGCTAGGACGTGTTAAAAATGGACAGAACCGTAAAACAATTTAAAACACTTAAAACTAGAGGGGGACTTGGATGTGTGCTTGTGACTAGCCAAAAGCACACATCGAAGTTCCCGCTACTTTTAATTTTTATTATTATTATTTTTACGTTTCTGTCCGTTTTCAACACGTCTTAGCAAGTTCTGCCTTGTGAAAATGGACAATTTACTTGCAACTTACTTGCTACTCTTGATAATGGCTCCGCGATGAGCCGAAACGTCGAGTTTTAATGTGTACGTGTGCATTTTCGGGCTTTTATTTTGCAACATGCAATATTTGTATACCCGCAAGACAAGTCTTTAATGCTGTTTGGTTCGTTAACGTTTTTGCCTTCTGACCTATTGTATGAAAACGCCGCATCAGTTAATTGGGTTACCCCCCCCCCCCCACCAATTCCCCGCCCAACAATATTCCTGAATGTGGCGATAAAGTTACGAATAAGATTTGTCTTTCATCAAATCCCATAACTCCACCACTTCCAACTCAGCCAAACATGTGTATTACATAAACTCCTAAATCCTGCCTCCTCCAAGCTCTCTTCCCCCTAGCTTCCATCTGTAGCGTTTTGGACGGCAATTCCGCCGCTGTTTAGATTCCATTCCCGTCACCCCTGGGCGCGCGCCACGATGTGTGAGGTCTAGTGATTCCCTCCGTTCCTGTGCCTAAACGTCCCAAAGTGGTCCAAATTTCTTCCCAGCTCTGTGATATCATCCGGTGTTAACTCGAGTTAGACTGGTAGTTGTTTGTGTCTTGGGTCCTGTGGACTGACCAGACCTTACGTCCACCTCAGCACGCTCCGTTCGGGGCAGTGCGTGGAGATGGGGATGGTGGAGCGTTCGTAGCAACCTTGGTGGCGCTGGTCTCGTCGTTGGTGGCGCGCGGGGTCGTCGCAACCTCCGGAGGAGCGAGGGGCTGCCGCACACACACTCTCAACCTTGGTGGCGCTACTATAGAATGAGAGACAGACAGCGCTGCACTGCACGCCGGCTGTGTACGCCAATCCTCACCTGACAGAAATACACAGACTAGTTACGAGGATGAACAGCAACAACAACAACAACTGTACCCAGAGGTACACCTGACCCAAGGATACACGCATCGATGAAGAAGGATCTCCGCACCTCATATTGCAGGAATTTGGCTGCTGACGTCTTCGTTTGAAGGAATTCTGCGTTAAGAGCGAGTTGCACCGGCTTCTTGTGTGGTCCTCTTGCCGGCGAACCCTCAGTTTACGCCGCAGCACCACGGTGCTAAGCTCGGAAATGCCGTCGATGTGGTGTTGACGGTTCTTGACGGAAGGCATGGTCCCGAAGACGTCTTCTTCGGTGGGTCCGTGGTGTTGATTTTGTCACGCGTCTGCTTCCATCGTCATGCAAGTTCTAGTGTTGCCGTGTGGATAACGTGGTTTGTGTGGTTTTTTTTTATTGTGTCCAAAGTGTGACGCCACGTGGTTCTAAGTGGATTAATTCTCTCCGTTATTGCCGACACATTCCTATCAACTAGTGGGTAAAAAGGACGACATGAAAAGTGTCCGCAGTTCCTGGACAAAATGCGTTGCAGTGGTAAGTTACAAAAATTCTAATCAGCATTTTTTTTGTTTGTTTGTAAATATGCAGAATAAACTCCGTGGATTAATACATTGAAACTGTACATCTGCAGAGATGATTTGTTGAAACTGCACAACAATTACTATAAGGCTTGCAAAAAGCAAATGCAAGCATGTTGATATTAAATGTAACTGACAATGGAGCAGGACAGAAAACTAACTTGCAGTAGGACAGAAAACCTGACAACCTTCACTTTTTCTGACATGTAACTATAACTTTAACTCTACCAGCAATTCCAAATAGCCATTATGGGCTGAACGTGGAAGAGTTGTAAAACAGTTGAGAAATATATTTATAAGACCAACAAAAAAACAATCGAGCGATTCTACAATACCAAGACTTTAGAATGAAAGAGATTTTTGATGCATTGGCAATACGTTAGTAAAAACACTTCAAAATTCTGCACAGAAATAGTTAGTTAACTTGTGCACAAGTTCTGCATTTAAGTTCACTTGCGTTTAAAGTTTGAACCTAACACGACAAAATTCCCATAAGGTTGACATTACAAGCTTCGTGCTCCATTTACTTTGGACGTAAAGTCGAGACATCCACCACTTGAAATCTTATTCACGAGTCATGTGAAAAGTTGTGAATAAAACAAGCGTTACATCACTACTTGTAACCCTTGGTCTCACCAGGAATAAACCGAATTATTTTCCTAGCAGAATCAGAAAAGAATTCTTCACAGCATTCTGTGTCGAATGGTAAAGCTCATAGGCCTACTTTAATCCGAAGTGTATGTATACGTCCCTGACGACGGGACGTTTTCTTTCTGACCGTAAATTCTGTTTATCCAAAGTTAAAAAAGTTACTCAGTAAAAATACTAAAATAGTGGACCAGTAGTAAGACATTTCCAGTTAATCCCAGGCTAGAGATATCCAGGGGCCCAATGGAACGTGTAAACGGATAGCTCATGTTACCATCCTTCATATTTTCAAACCTTTATACCTTTTACTGTACTTTGAGTACAGTTGCGTCGTCTTACGGTATGTTTACAGACTGAACCCTGATTCAGTGTTTAGGATTAGAGGCTTTTCTAATTTTTTAGGTTCTGATTTTGTGATTTTGTATTCTTTTGTGGTTTCAAGTCCCGATAGAAAATCCAAGGCGAGCGTCTTATTTTAGTTGTTGTTCTGTTTATCGTTAAAGTGTTAAAACTAAATGCGGCGCCTGATTTGTCGTTCAGTCTCACCATGTTTGGAAGAAAGGGGAAATAAATGTAGCTGAAAAATAAAATTTCTGGAATAGCAAATAAGTGAACGATGATTAACAATGGCTAAACTTATTCGCAACCCCTTGAGATTGTGAACGCATGCATGTATTGATTGAGCAGTCCCGCTTATTTAGCGAATATATTCCTACACTTAGAACAAAATAGACCAAGGAACAGGAGATTATATAGGCCTATATCTTCAATGTTTTTCTTTGAGCGGTATTGACCTATCTTTTTTACGCAGAGTTTGGAATAGTCAGGGATTAAGCTGTCGGTAGCCAAATCGCTAAAAATGCTGATAATCTTCTCATTTTGCTAATCATTTTCGTTTCTAATTAGCCAAATTGCTAAGGATTTTAATAAAATTGTACACCTTTATTTAACGTTGCTACGTTAGTTTTTTTTTTTTGTCTTCAAACGCTAAATACGAAAAAGAAAAAAAAATTGCTGATGATATAATCACAGGTCACCAGTTTTGACATCGTTCTCACTTGACCATTAGGTTTCTGTATTTTGTGTATTCCATTGTCACTTCATTTTAACCGTGCGCGTCACACCAGAACAACAAAATTTTCAACTGGCATTCTACTATAAAATTGAAGACGACTGAAATTGATGTTTAAATGTTCAAAATGTTTAAATGTTCTTTTTATAAGTTCAACGGTAATTTGAAAACAATAGGCTGAACATAAACTAAATAATTTTTTGGATGGTTGGGGCGGGGGTAAAAGATCCGAAAATATTGCATCTTTGATTGTTACGGGTAAATTTAGTTGCTTGGTTTGGCTCACGAAAGTTGGATTTGCTAATATAAAACAATTGCCAGCTTAAACCCTGGAACAGTACAGAAGGCTTAGTATAAGATTTGTAACATTTGTTTAGCACAGATTTGTAACATTTGTCTAGCACAGACTAGAAAATTATATCCACCAAGGCGCTTTTCAGTTTTTCTTTGTTTGTTGTCCGTTCTTATTCGATTGTCATTGGCCAAGCTGCAAAGCACGGTTTATACCCGTGATCATCCTCACCCCTGCACCGCAAAATGATCCCAAAAAGTCAAGATAAGAATTTTTTAACCGGGTTTCTCTCAATTTGCCCGGTTGAAGCCAATCAACGACCACGGGAACTCTCCTCCCTCCCCCACTCCTCTCCACTGCCCCTAAACTTTGTATACCCTAAAATAAAGTCAAGGTTTATTTTTCCGTAACATTACACTAATGTACACTAATGAAGCGTGGAAACTGAAAATTAAGAGCAACACCAGCAGTGATGGCGACTGATAATTTTTGCTTCAAACGCTGTATTCCTTTTGGTATAAAATTAACCATTTCGGTGCTGCATTCTATTTTATTATCTTGCTTCAGCAGGACGCAAAAACTTTTCACAACAAACCAGAAAAAAAGCACTTACGTACTGCAGTTTCAATCATTAAGAAAATACTGCATGTTTCGTTGGCCAATCTGATTTCGTATAACTTTTCAGAATGGAACTTCACAATCCGTAGTTCCGCGATATTTCCTATGGAACTCATTTCGTAGCCGCATGCTTGGTGTGTTTAGCTGAATTCTACAAGGGTGCACCAATGGGCTTAAGAATGCAGATTTCGATATCCGATTCTGATACTGGCAAAACATCAGCTGATGACCGATAACAGCTTCCGATAGCTAGCCAGCCCGATGTACCTCGAAACACTTAACTGAGTCAGTGAACAATTACGACAATGGCAAAACGAATACGGTTTCAGCAAGCGAAATAGCAGAATCGTCGAGACGATTCTGCTATTTCGCTTGCTGAAACCGTATTCGTTTCGCCATTGTCATTTGCCCTAGCAAGCGTAGCCTAGCTCTCATCCACAAAGTATTCTCTACTGACGAGCCCAAACAAGGGTGAAACAGTCTGTTTAGAGATCTTTGTGGGTGAGAGCTAATTGATATTAAATGAACAATAACGAGAAAATGAGACACTTAAAAATGCTGACTATATTGAATATGTAACCTATTCGGAAATTATTGTAGCTTTCCGATATTTTATTAACATTTGCTTAAAACCGGTCGCTAGTTTTAAGCAGATGTTAATAAAATATAGGAAGGCTACAATAATTTCCTGATGTGCGAAACGAGCGACCGATGTAGCCAAAAATCGACCAATGTCTGACGTGCGAAGCGAGCGACCGACGTAGCCAAAAATCGACCGATGTCTGATGTGCGGAACGAGCGACCGATGTAGCCAAAAATCGACCAATGTCTGATGTGCGAAACGAACATTTATGCATCTCTTCTGTATTTTAAATTATAGGCCTAAAAAATGGATAGACAACAGAGTTTATAGAAAGTTGTATTTCACCATTATTACCAGAAACAAGTTAAAAGGACATACTTTCTCACGATATTCGAGCATCCTGCGTGAATAGCTTTTGCAACATTTACATATAAAGGTTATAGTGAATGTAGCAAAACCGTTCCTCACGTAGGGGAAAAATAGGAAAATGAATGCCGTTGCAACATTTACACCCGTCTACAGTAATGTTGCAAAACTGAGCCATCACTTTAAAAACCACTTTAAAAAAATATGGCGTTTTAAATTTATTATAATTTTAACACAGTAAGTGTGACGATATGTGGCAAAGTAAAATAGCTGTAATTTTATTCGTACACAAATATCTTCATATCACTTCACCTACATCAGCAATTTCAAAAAAGTTTCAATCTAAATTTACAGGCTGCCCACTGTCCATATGAACTTGGATCGGCAAACTTTCGGTGTGTTTGTGGGTCAACTGCATTCCCAATTCGATAATCTAAAGCAACATAAGCACGCTAACCATGGTCCATTTCTAACTAACGGATGCAAAGACAAAAGTCCTGTGCCGTACCTACGAAGAAATACGATGGGTCAAACTCGACACATAGCCTTTGTTTAGGTTCTTTTGGTTTTTGCTTTACTCGCCATCGAACTTGCTTCTGTACTCTGCCGCAACGTATAAAAGGCGTCCTTTGGAGAAATTCCTCACCCTTGCCGGTGAAACTGCGAGTAAGGCAACTGACTTTACCATAACAACAAAACAAAAAACAAAAATAATTCGGTAAAGTCATCACTTACTTAAACTAGGCAGGCGTACAAAATACGACAGAAACGATGTCGGGCCATCGTAAAATCTGTCACTGTCGAGCGAATCTACAAAGTCGCCGTGTTGGATCCAATATGATTGGCGTAATGTTAGGCTATTACTACTACGCAAGGACTCGTTCAAACCCACGAGTGGTCTGACAAGAGGTGAAATCTTATACATCTTCTGCGTTCAGACTTGCAAATCCTATGGAAATCTATAAATATCTGCAAATCTCTGAAATCTCTACAAATCAGCGCAATCTAAAAAATCCGTGAAATCCGTGAAACCCAAGCAATTCCCACAAATCTGCAAATCCCATCAAATCTCAAATATATACATACAGGTTACATATTTTGTAATCTCTATGACTGCAAATTTCGTACGCTATTTTGGAGTTTGTTGGTCCTCTCTACTATAGCGTTTTCACATAGCAGTTACTGGCATAGCAGTGACTCCTCCAGTATACTAGTGACTGACATTGTAGTGACTCTGCCCCGCCAGTATATTAGTGACTGACGTAGTAATGACTCCTCCAGTATAGCATATAGTGACTCGCATTGTAGTGGCTCCGCCAGTACAGTAGTGAATGATACAATAGTGACTCCTCCAGTATAGTAGTAACTGACGTACTAGTGGCTCCCCCCCCCCCCGGTATAGTAGTGACTGACGTAGTAGCAACTCCTCCAGTGTAGTAGGCTAATGACTGACATAGCAGTGGCTCTGCCAGTATAGTTGTTACTGACATAGTGGTGAGTCCTCCAGTTTAGTAGTGATTTACATAGTAGTGACCCCTCTAGTAGAGTTCTCATACAGGTATCGACCGACTCTCAGAGCAGTTAAACTTTCGTCCTAGGTTAAACGCGACCTTTAGTGGGTTTTGAACAAGATGCATTACATATGCCTAATTGTTAGGAGTATACAAAGTTTCTTAAACACAAGGAATGACGACTTCAGTGTACGTACTCTTGCGTTTGACTGGTCACATGATCATCTGGATATTCGTATTTTAATTCGTATTTAAAATAAAATTTAACCATTGTCTACACTCGAACCAACGTCAGAGTCCTCTTAGATCGAACCATCGAACGTCAACCAATTTGACGACTCTGCTATCTTGACATAAAAACCAAGCCTTATAGGTGGATACAGTACATTTTTGGGGAGTTCTCAAATTTGCCAGTTGTGCGCTTTTCCCATTGTGCACTCAGACAGAGTATTAATACTGTCCAAGACTCCTCGTTCCTACGGTATTATTGAGAATGAACTAGCCTACAAGGAATGTAGTGTCGGTGGTTACATGACAAAGTTCGTCGAAGCGTTCCTTCCACAACACTGTGGCACCTGTATAGAAAACCAACAATGGCTCATCAGCAAGGTATGGGAATTAGCTGGATACAAACAACGACATACGGTTACAGTTAGCACAGAGTGTAGGATCAGAAAAAATTTACCGGTGGCTGTGAATCTCAACGAGTTTAACAACACCTCACCACATGTGTTATTTTATGAGTTGAGCCTTGAATTCAGTGTTGTTGAGCAGAAAATATGGTAAATAACGTGAAAGTGCATACAAGCGAAGCCAGTATTCTCACCCACTGCATGTTAAGTGTAGCGTGTCACTAATGGAAATCCCTTGTCAGTACGGATGTGCGAAACACAAAAAGTTCGAGTTGAGCTCTGACTTGTTTCTAGTATAAAGTTTCACTGAACTAAATGTAAATAAATACAGATGCAAACCTGAACTTAAAAATCAGGGGGAAAAAAAGCAGTCGTTAATCATAGATACTTGCATGTTAGGCGTGTTAACTAATTTTGAATTCAGATATTTTAGTTGACTGATCGCAGACACCAAAACCTATAGGTAGGGAAATCTGATCGTTGGAGAAATCAAAATTTATTCGAGAGTCGAATCATTGGACAGATACGCTACTCGACTCGAAACGAAAGAACTATCTTGTCAGTTTCACGTGCCTTCTTCCGAAAGAGGGTTCATTCAAGGTTTTCACAGTTTTTAAATTTTGGTATGTTTATTTGGTATTCTGGTAATAGATTATGGTCTACGTTCCTTTCATGTCTTGCAGGATTTGTACCGTGTCGTATTTATTTTCTACAGTTCCTCACTCGCACTTGCAAAATTAAAAATAGCTAGCCTACATAGAAGGCCTTCTTCAAACGGATTTAGGCATTTATGCAGAAATCCAACGGCATAATCGACAAGAGTTTATCTCGCGAAGTAATAGCATTGAAAGAACGCAGGTTTGGTTTGAAAACAAAACTGTTGATGAACGTGTCTCAATAAGTTCATATTTCTTTGTAAAAACCACTAACGAAAAGTAATCCACATTAAAAACTGGGTGTTTACGCCAACAAAACGAACGAGTCCATTCTACTTTGAGTGACAGTGTATCAGAGTAAAGCTTATCGCCATGTTACACAAACATGACCTCTTCAGTGCAAAATCTACCGTATCCTGGTGTCTAGGACACCCGGCAAAATCACTGTCATCAGACAAAATCCGACAAATCACATAATTTGTTGTACACTTTCACCTAAAAACACGCTTTTCATCAGACAGTTTTACGTTCTGATCAGACAATTTTACATTTTTGATTTTTTTTTAAATTCCGTATATGAACATAGGTCTGTAACGCCATTCGACTTCGCATTCTCTTGGTTCGGAGACCACGGCTCTGAACATGGCCCTCATGTCTCAGATTCCCAGGGAATGCCCAAAAAGCTCACTTTTTTGTTATAATGGCGACTAACTTTTATGGTCTGGCGATCATAAATGTTCTGCTTGGTCGCCAGTTTGGTGACAAAACTGAGCGAAATAATGTCAAAATTTATTTAACTAGCAGGCTTTTTTTTTGTCGTTTTCGTTTGCGTAGTCACAGTAAGGTAAAAATTGCCTAGCTCTCTTCTCTTGTCTGTCTTAACAATAATACGGTCTGTAACGTAAACAATGCACAATTCCAATCAATGTTAGTGAGAAACTGTTAAATTTCCACTTCGGAATAGTTCATTCGGCTGTGAAAGAAGAACCTTAGTCTTCCGTTACAAGAACATAATTTGTGCGTGTATCTGAACAGCTTCTGAATCAAAACTTTTAAATTGTTCTAAACGCAGTATTGGGAATTATAATAATAATAATAATATACATATTTACCGCCTACAACCAGCGGAAGGAAGTCGGAATTAAAAGAAGCACCAAAAAAAACTTAAATGTAATTGGAAACAGAGAAAGGCCGTTTAAGAAATTTTTCCAAGGGTTCGGAGTTAAGCATTCTACGGAACAAAGCCACAGAAGCTGAATTTACGGTTTCAACCCCAAGGGCATTCCAAATAGGTACTACCCTTACCGAAAAGAAGTTATGTCGACAGTCAAGACGAGCCGATTGAACAGACAGTTTCCAATTGTGACCCCGCGTGTTGATCAGACCTGGAGCCCGATCAAAAAAAGGGAGATCCTCCTCAATTAAATGGTGTAAAATCTTGTATGTAAGAATCAGGTCAAACTTAATTCTACGCAATTCCAAAAGTTCAAGTCCCAAACTCTCCAAGCGAACCCCATATGCAACATTTTTAAGTCTAGGAAGGCCTTTCGTAAAGCGACGCTGGACAGACTCAATCAAATCGATGTCGCGTGCCAAATAAGGCGACCAGACAGGAGTTGCATATTCAAGTAACGGGCGCACAAAGACTCTAAAAGCCCAGACCTTCGTAGCAGTGTTTCCAGAAGTAAAGCACCGATTTACTATGCGGACCTACGGTAAGCAGAGGCACAAACCTTCCGGCAATGTAGAGAAGATTTCAGATTTTGGGTGAACCAAATCCCGAGGTCACACACTTCTTCAGAGGCAGGCAGAAGACAGTGGTCCAGTGTATAAAGACAGTGGTCCAGTGTATACCTTGAACAATGATCCCGTTTGCCTACATAAAAAGTGTGGCATTTTTGGATGGAAAGGGGGAGCTGCCATTGTTTCGACCAATGAACCACATTTTGGATTTGAGCCTCCAGATCCGAGGAAAGTGATGAGTCGACAGTTGCGGTACCAACCTTCAGGTCGTCCGCAAACTTGGAACCAAATAAGTTGCAGTTTTCGAATTTCAAGTCATTTAAATAAATTACAAAGAGAAGGGGACCAAGAACAGATCCCTGGGGAACACCACATGGCACTTTTGACCAGGAAGAAAAAGAGTTTTCAATTTGTACCCTCTGGAGGCGTTCATGGAGGAAGGACTCTAGCCAACTTTTAAGGAGACCCCCCAATACCGCAACAATTTATTTTAAGGAGGAGTTTTGCGATGAATAACGGACTCAAAGGCTTTTTTTAAAGTCGAAATACACAGTGTCCGAAAGAGCGCCTACATCCAATGCGCTAGTCCAGTGGTCTAGGACCAGCAGTAATTGGTGTGTAGCAGACCTGTGCGGAACGAATCCGAATTGGTCCATACGAATAACCGAATGTTCACTCAAAAAACGAACTAGTTTATCCCGGATTATGGTTTCCATGATTTTACAAGCCACGCATGTTAATGCAATAGGCCTATAATTTAGGGGGTCCGAAGGAGAGCCCTTCTTAAAAACTGGGATCACGTTTGCCTGTCTCCAGATCTGCGGGAGCTTACTTTGTAAAAAAGACAGTGTAAAGAGTTTGGATAAGGGGTAGCTTATTTCAGAGGTTAAAGTTTTGAGAAGAAATGCTGATAGGCCATCAGGTCCACAAGATTTACTAGGTTTGAGTTTATTTAGAGCAGAAACAACTAAGCTCTGCGGAAAAGATACTGTAGTACATGTTACAGTAGGGTTGGAAATCTGTCTTGGCGGCGGAGTTATCGCATTGTCGTCAGCAATGGTGTTCATAGCAAAAACTTCACCCAAAGCCTCCGCCTTCCCCGCATTATCGGAAATGAAGGCACTGTCAACTTTAAAAGGAGGTAGGGCTCTAGATGATGCATTATTACGGCGATAGAATCTAAAAAAGGCCGTAGAGTTTCCCTCCCGGATTACTGCAGTTTCCCGTTCACCTAATTGTTGGCATTCACCTAAACATAAAACCACGTAATGTGGGTTCCGATACGGCTGTGTCAGGATGGCTCAGCGGTAGGGCCTTGGCCTTTGATTTCAAAGGTCCTGGGTTCGATTCCCCGCTGAGGCAGTCTGACATATAAGTCCAAAAGGCAACGTAAATAGATTTGCATCTGTATTTAGTCATAGCTAATACGTAGCTATTTTGTGACAATTTATTCCATACCGTACCGTAGGCTACAATAAACTTTTTTATTTTTGTATTTACCACTCTTGCACTTTCGCCTTTTCTTGCTAAACAAAGTACTTTTCAGTTTATTGCTTTCTCCCAGCATTTAAAGGGACATACGTCCGACATTCTTGTTCCGACAACAACTTTCTTCTCGTTTCTTCGTCTGAGTCCATCCCAAACCATTCTTCCTTCCTCCACGCGATTCACCCAACAACTCTTTTTGCTGCTTCCATCAGCAAAATCCGATTTACGCCTAGCATAGCGCTATAGCATAGAAAATCCGGGTTGAATCATTTAACTGATCGCCGAGCGGCGACGACGACTCAGCAAAATTCACAGGAAACACACCCAAAATTCAATTGCATCTAATGGTTTTGTTCGTTTCGTTCAGTTGCGCTACGCCAAGCATGTAGGCGAAGGTATACTAGGCTACTCATTCTTACACAGTTCTTCTTCTTCGACACTCATTTTGCGCCCGAAGTTCTTTATGTTTTTTTTTTTATTTTTTTTTTGTAGCGGGATTTTTCTTCGTGGAAAACGCTTAAATTGTCCGATTTCTGTGAAAAAGCTCGTCTGGGCTGAAGGTTGGGAAAGAGAGAAAAAACATAGTAGGTGGTGCTCGAGCAATTTCAAACTTGAGAAACCCGTAATGATGCAGATTGATGCCTTCTGCCATGATTCAGCACATGTGACCAAGTGAGTCTTCTACACTTCGTTTGTGTAAAGAACTCTATCGTGGAAAGCCAACCTGCAATTTATGCTTCAACGATAAAACAGACAAAAAAAAAGATGGGCTTTCTTTCGTTTATGTGCTAGTGAAACTCGGCTTAAAAAGTAGCATGGGGTGAGAAAAGCATAAAACCCGAGAGGGCTCATGCGTTTGGTTGGTTGTTGGTGAAAATTTAACCCCCCCCCCCCCCCATCACCCCACCCACTTCCTGTTCTGTTATGTAGTAACTAGAGGAAGCCCGTGCTATGCACGGGGCCGGTCATGAATTAAATTTACGGACACATTTCCCGGGACATTTACCCCGGCACTGTTCCCGACGACTTGTAGGATTGATCGCCTACTCATGCCTGCCTCCTCTTTCAATGCAGGTAGAATGGGAGAGGGCATTTGCAATGCGGGCGCGAGGAGGGAAGAAGTGATTGTACGGCCCGACAACTTGTCAGATTGAACCTTTATTGAGTTGATCGACCACTCATGCCTGCCTCCTGTTTCCATGCACGTAGAGTGGGAGAGTGCATTTTCAATACGGGCGCGAGGAGGGGAGAAGTGGTTTTCCTTTTAGCCGGCCTCCAATATTATAATAAAGATAAAAGAAAACCCCCTAATGTTCAGGTGAGACCTTGTGTAGTTTGTAACACGGTTAAATAAAAAAATTAGTTTACTTCCTAATGCTTGTTTTGCCGCATAACATATCAGTAACCCGTACGGTAAAAAAAAAAAAAAAATTTTTTCACCCCCTGTGCCGGGGCCCCCGGCCCCCCTCTCCCGCCGCTCCGCTCCAATTACGTTGAATACAAAATATTCACTCCCCTCATCCCCTCGAATGGTCCCAAACACTGCTCCCGCCACCCCAGGGCCTTTTTAAGGAATCAGAAGTGGTGTTACAAACGGTGAAAAAAAAAAGGCACGATTGTGCAACCGAAGGGTCTGGAATAAATATTTGCACCCTAATTTAATTCCCAGAAATTTTACTGTGACATTTATTTTAAAATGTCAGTAACCTTAACGTTTGTCTTAACAGTATATGCTATCAGGTTTCAGAAATCAGTCAAACCAAATCTGATCTCCAGATTCTTATGCCAAACTGGTACATAAGGTCATAAAATCTTATAAAAATCATCTGGTCCCCTCAAAAAATTCTGGTAAAGTAACTAGTAAATGAGCCAAAAAATTGTTTGTAGCAACCAAGTGGACAAGTCTTGCCTACTGGTATATAAATGCAAATTTAGTGAATAAAATCTTCTCAATAAATTCAAATCTGTATTATTCGTTTAGGAAAATAATTAAAACCTTTATCTGAACTATGGTTTCGAAATTTCACCCACTGGCCAATTAATTCATTATGCCTATATTTCTGAAATTTTTGACACTTGGATATTTCATCGACACTTGGAAAAAAATCAAGTTTCTTTTGTACCGTATACAGCCGGCGTTTTAACCAAGAAGTAATATTAATCATGTAAATTTTCGTCGTTACTCGGACGAAAATTGAAATACGTTCGAAGTGTGTGTGTGTGTGTATCCTGTTTATTCCAACAACAAAAAACTCAACAGCAAACAAAGCAAAAATATATCGTCTAAAAGATGATTTATTATTTAATTGGGTGTTGGGTTCAAGTTGTCGTCCAGTAGTGTCCTGAGTGACAGGTATAATCAATCCTGTCCAAATTTGGCACAGAGGGTGAAGAACGTGAAGCGTTTTTGTGCTTGTTTTAATTATGTAAAGGAAACGCAGTTTAACGTTGCAACAGATCAACTTCTACATTGCTCATTTTGTTTCGGTGGTCTAAACGCTAGGCATTGAGCTGCATGATAACCAGTGTGTCATGGGGTTGACCAGGGTTTTCTTTTTCCAACTTTTAACATTGTGCGTCAATTGTGTGATGATTCTGTCTTCCTATGCGGTTTTTTTTTAATTTTTGCAGGAGGTACAGATATACGACTAGATTTGGGGTTTGGTTTACATCTATGTAATGTGTGGCGCAGTGGCAACCCGTGCATTGTGGCTGAGGTTGGCACTAATGACCTGCTGTCGACGCGCCATTAGATCTCAATCCGCCACCCTACCCTGGGAAAAAGTGTTTTTTTCCCGGTTAAAGATATTTTAGTTAAAACTGCAGATAGTCTACCAGCCGCTCATAAAAATTTGCGTTAGGAAAGAGGCATTTGGATATTATTTGTGTTCTATCCTCGCGCATGACCGAAAGAGCTCTGTCTAAATATTACCAAATCCGAAGACCAGCATATTCCATTATTAGGGAAGTTATTTACCTCCGGTGGTGCTACTGCAATACCTTATTTTGATCTTTTAACGTTTTTGTAAGGCCCATTTTTGAAGATGCAAGCCCTGTTTGGTCACCGTACACACATTGGAGACATTGACCATACCAAACTCGGTGAATTTTTGCACTACAAAAATGCATTAAAAAAAAGTTCTGACTTGTCATGTGGTCAGAGCTCATTCAGTAAACCCTTTCGTTTATAGCTCCAAAAAGGTTATGGTGCTGGTTCGATTCTCGTCACTAGCAGCTCAGAACACGACGTAAACCAGCGTTCAATTAAAAATAATATAATTTCCATTCTGTTGCTTGATAATTTCAGTAGACTACTCTGCTGAAAAGTGCAAACTGTTTGGTTTCAGATATCACTTCTATAGTTTGTTCCACATTATGTTTTCAGAAAACTGACTGGATGACGACTCGTTTCCTTGTACTAAGAGTGCAAAAACATATGGATATCATACTTGGAGACTAACAAAGTTACTGTTAGAGTTTACGAATAGGATGTTCACAGATTTTTTGCACTCGTAGTGGAAGAAATCGTGACGCCATACAGTCAGTTTTCTGAAAACATAATGTGGAACAAAGTATAGTTAAGGTTGGATAGGACGTTCTCCGTAAAACATCCTATTACGTGCTGTGGGAGAAAATTACCAGTTTAGCTCGTGCTTGTAATATATTGATCACTCCATGCTTAAAGGACAAATTACGTTGCATAATTGGTGCTATTTGTATTTCTCTAAATACCTAAACATTGCTTAATAAACCCTCGAATTTGAAGAGACAATAACGCTTACGCCAACTTGAAGTTTCAGATTGCTTCTGTACTGCGAATTTTCGGCAGGATTCACTATAGTTTTTTAACTAAGTCTTCCGCTTCATCAGGCACTGGTTGTTTAGCACACTATCGTAACATCACTAACACAGACATATTGTATACATCCAGTAGAGTGTATACATACACACTGAAGACGATGTGTACTGAGAGTATAAATCAATGCGTACTTGCTCAGCCTCCACACGAGCTGTATTCAGGGAGTACACAATTTGTGTATTGGTAGTACACAAGTTGTGACGATAATGTGTTCTGCCGCTGCACAGACTGTGTACTGTCAGTACACAACTCATGTGGCATCTGAGCAGGTACACAATGATGTGTACTTTCATTACTTTCAGTACACATCGTCTTCACCCGTCTGTGGTGCGTGGGGGAAAAATATTCCCCCTGTCAATCCTTGACTCTGTCAAGACAGTGTATTGTGAGTTAGAGACAAAATCATATGCATTAGATTTTCCAACTATAGCATCACATTATAACAGGGTGGATTGATCTAAATCAAGTCGATTTAAATCAGTCATGTAAATCGCGATTTAAATTAAATGATTTTTATTAGGCCGCTTACAGTTAATTAAGTGGTTCTCAGGAGCGCATGCATGGGTGTTTTCTTAGCGCATGAAACGGTTTTTATGACATTGTTGTTTAAAAAAATATTACGATCACGTATTAGAGCTTTCACCAAACAGTTCCTGGAGCCGATGACCACATGGGCTGTTTCCTCCGTTTATACATGATCGCTTCGTAACGAAGCTAAGGGCCGTTCAGAGACATGTCACAACTGAAAACTTGGATCTAAAGAATGACTTTTATCAAATGTCACTGTGCAACTTTTGCACGCTGATCTTGGCATTAAAACATAGATATTGTATTCCACAACAAAATGAAATATACTGATTTTGTTTTGTTTGGTAAAAAAAAAAAGCCATTTCTTGCATCTGAAAATCACGAATAAAAAAGTAAAAAAAAAAAAAACAATCGCCCGCTCACGTCAATTTTGTTTAGTCCTACTCCTGAGAACCACTTAATTAATTTTAGCAGCCTTAAGAATAATCCATATTTTAATCAACAATTTTAACCTTCATTTAAATATTTCAATTAATTACACCTTACAAACTTTCCGCTTTTAGTTGCTCTTGTGATTGTGTCGCTGAACAGCGGCTTAAAGAGACAACCTAGGTTTGGACTGTGAAGAGGTTGTTTCAGCATTTGGATATGTTCACATAAAAACGTGCAACCTCCCTGGAACATCAAGGCTAGAAAACTGAACTTGTCTTTTGGCTGAAAGTATTGAACAAAAAAAAGCAATAATGACAATGACTTAAATGAAAACTGATGATAAATCAGTTCTTTCTTAGAAACAATTCTTCTTACCAGCTATCTTATGGCCTTCTAAATGTTTAAGTCTGAATCGGCCGTAACGTTTATTAAAACTGACCTTAAGTATTCGAAATCAAAAATCAAAATTTGGCAAAAACTATCCAAGCGATATACGTAGGCTAGACACACACCAAAATTGATAGCCATGAATAACCAAAGAAAAACATTGGTAAAAAAAATAGTGATCTAAATTTTAAAAAATCCCATTTAAAAAAAAATAAAAATCAAGATTTTGATCTGCACCCTGCGTTATAAAAAGTAGTAGCTTTTCCAGTTACCATTATTTACCTGTATTTGCCAGTGGCCTGTACAAAACTAATTTTTCTGGGAGATAACCAGCCCTGCACACACAGGAGGTTCGTCGTCATTTTCATCTGTGAATTAGTTTTAATAGTATAATTATCTTTTGCATGTTCCTTTTTGATTTAAGCCATTTTGTTGCTAATAGGTTTTCTCTTGCGTGCTGCTAATTTAATTTGTAATTACTAGTTAATGGCTAGGTAAATATAAACGCAAAATCATACATAATTTCACGAGTGAATGCGTTTAATTAATGGCTACCATTTGGCAAATTGATTGCGTGTTTCCTTTGTGAATGAAATCTGACTAATTAATTTGAATTATAAGGAAGCATCACATTGCATATTACCGCCCATCTGCAGTCACGTGGCTGCAAGCATGATGGGTATTATTGCCACAGCAGTCTAGATAATGTTTATTATGTAGTTTTTCAGTCATTCATCATCTTCAGTTGGAGCCGCTTTTCTATTATCAGTGTGGTTGTAACTGTAAAATTGTCTTTGTCGATGTTAATTAGGAATTAGTTGAATCCTCTTTGCTTTCAAGCCAAGAGTGAATTAATGCAAATAAGACTGGATTTCAAATTGGAAGGAGAATGCATCTTTTCTTCACGTAAAAGAATTTCAATTTACAAATGCATTAGCTTAAATTGTGGCCCACTTTTTGTCTTAGCAATTTAACATACAGACTTTTTGTCACCCCAATATGGATGTGTTCAATTTAACACATGTTTCCCGATTTGTTCTGTGTAAATTACGATTTTCGTTGTTGTTATTATATTATTATTATTGCTAAGATCTGAAGCTGTCAAAATAATCTTTCTTTCGACACCTTGGTCATCTCAGTACCACCATCTCTTACCAGATCTTTACAACAAAGTGTTAGAGTGGTTTGGTCTTATATGAATTAATGTGTAGCGTGCTGGTCGTTTTCCTGTAGCCTATAAGATTTCGTATTGTGCTGGTCGTTTTCCTGTAGCCTATAAGATTTCGTATTGTGCTGGGTCGTTTTCCTGTAGCCTATAAGATTTCGTATTGTACTGATCGTTTTCCTGTAGCCTATAAGATTTCGTATTGTACTGGTCGTTTTCCTGTAGCCTATAAGATTTCGTATGTACTGGTCGTTTTCCTATAAGATCTTTAAGCATTGGAATAGTCAACTCAGAAAAGAAAAATATTGGAAGACTCCTTATGTCACAGGAGATAAAGTTGTCTTATATTTGGAAACTTATTTTTCGGGAGGTTTAAATAAAGAAAGTCAATTAAAAAAATCTTTATCAGTATCTTAATATCTACGTGATAAAGCTTTCTATCATCCTGTTATACTTTCGCCTTTTAGGTACTAAGTTGATAAAGATATGAATGATTGGCCTCTACTAACTATCTTTGTAGTATATTAGAGAAATAAAAATTGTACTTATTGCTTTTATCAAAAATTAAAATGTGGTAACTATGAATTGATAGGCTATTACAACCCCCTTCAGTTGTAGTGAGTAGGCCTAAGAGCCTGCATAGAATGAGGACTGGTACACTCCTGGGCAACACGTAACTCTGGCAAGGCATATCTCGCTGTCGTGGAATTTACGACAGAGAACAGCCGTATGTTATTTGTCGTAGTAATTTGTCCCGATTTTTATGTAATTAAACCCTTTAAGGTGATCGCCCGTTCGTGTGCTCAGGAATCACTGCAAATGCGAGCTACTTTGAAATTAGTTTGTCTGTTTTTGTTGTTGTTATTTTACAATCAACGGCGTTTTATCATGTTTTAGGCAAATATCTTACAATTTTGACTCAACGACCTCTTAGCATAAATTTTATCCCTTCCCCTTTTACAGCATTTTAGTTCAGGAATTTCGATTGCAAATGACGTATTCATAAACGATCGTAATATATAAGCATGGGGTGGATAGACAGCTCTCTGTCTGATCATGCTTTTCTATTTGTATCCATGAGGCCAAAAGCGCATGAAAAGGCGATCCAGGGATACGGAGAAGTAATAAAACGTAGCAAACGGCCAGTAGCATAATGTAGCCGTACAATTTTTTTACTTTTCTCCTAAAATACTTTAACCTTGTCATAACTAAAATATCAGATTTTAGCACCATATGTGCTGAAACCTAACATTTTAGCTATGAAAAGGTAAGTATTTTAGGATAAATGAAAACTAATTTTAGGTGTAAAACCCTTTTTTTCCTTGGAACAGGCCCAAGTTGTACCCTCTCACTCTTTTCATGCATCCTGCGCGAAATAGCTTTTGCAACATTTACGTCGGTGATAGTGAACGTAGCAAAAAAAGTTTCTCACGAGGGAAAAACTAGGAAAATTAATGGGCATTGCAGCATTTATTTACACACGTTCGAACTACTGTTGCAAAACTGAGACATACACGAAAGCCAATCTGGAGGAATGTATACCTTTTGAAGTATTTCAAGTCACAGCATCGGGAAAGCTGCCTTCGTTACGCAAACTACCTTCGTTACACAAACTGCCTTCGTTACGCAAACTGCCTTCGTTACGCAAACTCGGGCAGTGGTAAAAGTTATTCAAATAACCTTTTTATTACTAAAACGATGACATGCAGAAATCGCCATTAAGTCTCAATGCAACAGGCTAAATAATTCGTGCCAGGAAGCCATTGGAAAATCGACATGATGTGATTACGTCCACGAAGAGCCAACTATAACCTAATAAGAGAGCCAGTTAAATAGCTACTTAGCCAACAATCATTGCTCGTTATTAGCCTTAATAAGACGTCCAATTAATTGAGCATGAAGCTTAAATGAAGATGGAACTGCGGCTTCGTCGGTTTGAGAATGGCAATTGAGTCTTTGCCAGAAGAGATTGAAAGTCGTTTAGTTTCCCCCGTCCCCTCTCTTATGTCTATCCTCTTGGTCTAATTAAAATAATAACTGGCTTATTAAAATGTGGTGTAGAAATAGAATTGAGGGAAGGGGAAGGGATGGAGGAGAATAGCTGCGGGGAAGAGTTCCAAGTTTATCAGCCTATAAAGATAAAAAGTTAGCTTCTATAAAGAGATTGCTAAGCGCCTTGCTGGCTGGTCGCAGCTTAGCGATGCCTTAGTAATGATTAAAGATGATGCCTCTTTATAATGCACAATGATGTGTACTGTATTGCAGAAACAGTGAACTTTTCTTTCAAATTTTCGGTACAATTAAAACTTAAAACGACCAGAGAAGGACGAATGAATTAGGACATAAGTAAACTTCGGAAAAAAAAATACTTTATAGATAATTCGTCAATTTCCATTAAAATGGAAATTGACGAAATATTACTATATTTTTGATGGATCGCTGACCTTGCAAAATAAATAACACGAAAATTATAGGATAGTGCTTTAGAAAAATTTTAATTGTGTAGATCCTGAAAAAATATATAAGCCTTTAACTTGGAATGTACACTACACACTGTAAAAACAAGTGTTCTTTAAACACATTTAAAAACTAGGGGTGGCACGGATTATCCATAAATCGTTAATATCACGATAAAAACTTTCGTCAATTATCTTATAGCACTTTTTTGACGTATCGAATTGTCGACATATTGTTATTGTTTCGTTAAGTCAATTGCAAAATTCAGATTTATCTTTATAATAATCTTGGAGGCCGGCTAAAAGGAAAACTAAAAGGAAAACCACTTCTCCCCTCCTCGTGCCCGCATTGAAAATGCACTCTCCCACTCTACCTGCATGGAAACAGGAGGCAGGCATGAGTGGTCGATCAACTCAATAAAGGTTCAATCTGACAAGTCGTCCGAACAATCACTTCTCCCCTCCTCGCGCCTGCATTGCAAATGTGCTCTCCCATTCTACCTGCATGCAAACAGGAGGCAGGCATGAGTGGTCGATCAATCTGACAAGTCGTCGGGAAGAGTGCCGGAAAAATGTCCCGGGAAATGTGTCCGTAAACTTAATTCATGACCGGCCCCGTGCATAGCACGGGCTTCCTCTAGTATTCAATATTTCACTCACCTCGGTTTCCCAACACAAACCTGATGAGAAGCCTAATGCAAACCGCCGTGTTTTTATTGTGGTATTGGTATTGCGTTCTTAAATCCAACAGAATCCAACCTGACGCTCATAAAACTCGTTGCATAACCTAATTAATTTATGAAATCAAAGCTGTACATTGCAGGCATCAGCGACTGTTTTTTTAAATTGCGGTTATTCCAGCCTCAATATTTCTTTTGTCGAGATGGTTATTGGGATAGTTTTTAAAACATTCTTGCAATAAAAAATGTTTGGCGTAGGCCTATAGGCTGCTCCCACCACTATTTTCAATACACCTCTAAAATCTGTTTAGACGTATTAGCTGAACAACCTTTCTAAAGTGCAAAGCACGTTCTTGCAGCAACCAAAGTCATTCCACAATTTTCTTGATTTGGACAGCGATGAAAGTGACGTACTGGATGGCGCCACCACTACGCGACTACTACTGACTTTTAGCATAGAAGAATAATCGACGATTTGAAAAATAATCATAATCAATCGGGCTTTATTGAATAACGGAGCAAGAATTGTAGTAACAACGATAATAAAATAAAAGAGTATTAGCTCAAACACCGGTCATGGAGAATGAGAAACAGTTCAAAGTATTGCAGAGAACATGTCAGAGACGTAAAAGATGTTTCACCAATTGAAAAATAGATTTTTTTTAGCATAAACTAGTAAAGCCGGATTAACAGCTATTAAAACTATCTAAATTTATACAGCCTACCGATTTCGAATGATTACACTAATGCACGCACATGCCTACCAGGGAGATGGCGAATGTCCTTACAAGATATAATCAACACCCTAGAAAAGTATTATACACGCCTCACATTACACGACTACCTATGCCCTCCGCAGTCAGAGAGCTTCCATGTACCTGCTCTTCAGTCATCCCAGCCTCTAAGCTGCTAGGCCAACGGTGCGCGTTCGAGTCATGCTGACTACAGCGTAGCGACACGCTGCTTCTGCTGAAGGAAGAGATGCCAATTATCGCCCCTCTACCTTTATATAGGAGCCAAGCAGCTCCAGCACATTCCCACTCTTTGTGGCATGGACTGAAGCAATAATGACAAGAACACAACTACGCATGCACATCAGGATAGGCCCAGTTGGACCAAATTTCCACCTTTCTGTCTGTGACGTCATATCGCTCTCCTACAGATCAGCAACCACCTCAAGAAAAGTTGATGACGTCCATAAACTTCCAGACAAGCACTGTTCATTCACCCGGCACCTCAAAGCTGATGCATCAACAATGAAAAAACGACCGTTTTTCTCAAAAGTCTTTTGCACAACGTAATTTAAATTCTGATGTTACCAAGATGTCTCGGATCAGCCTACAGGAACAGCCTCCATTATGTTCTTACACACAATACTTTAGGACACAATACAACCGGACCTCTGGTAAACTACCGAGCATTTAAACAACTTTTAAACAACTTTTAAACAGTGGTCCATGCGAGATACTTTAAAAGACATGTTAACCTTCATAATCAATACTACATTTCTAGAAACTTTGTAGAACATGCATTCATTAATATATTAATACCAGACAAGCTAAATTGCCTAAGATTCCCAACGCAATGACAGGTTACACAATTACTTAAAGCAGAAGGGCTTGTAGATACTGTTAAGTTTTATGATACCGCTAAAATGTGTAAAGTTAAATTTATTACACAAAACAAACAATCGTGACAGGGAAATACCCACAATAACCACCATCCTTCCATGGCTGTACCTAGAAGAACACCATGTATCCATTGTGGTACGGACGTGTGACAATGATCCAGAACTTAGTAAGCCTACTAAAGTTCCGGGGAGGGAGAGGGAGAGAAGGTGTTAACACTCTATGGACATTGAGTTAAAAGGTTGCGACCTGGGACCTTTACTGTAAGCTCAACTGCCAGGAAACTACATTAAAAGGTTGCAACCTGGGACCTTTAATGTAAGCTTAACTGCCAGGAAACTACATTAAAAGGTTGCGACCTGGGACCTTTAATGTAAGCTTAACTGTTAGGAAACTACATTAAAAGGTTGTGACCTGGGACCTTTAATGTAAGCTCAGCTGCCAGGAAACTACATTAAGAGGTTGCGACCTGGGACCTTTAATGTAAGCTCAACTGCCAGGAAACTTCATTAAAAGGTTGCAACCTGGGACCTTTAATGTAAGCTCAACTGCCAGGAAACTACATTAAGAGGTTGCAACCTGGGACCTTTAATGTAAGATCAACTGCCAGAAAACTACATTAAGAGGTTGCGACCTGGGACCTTTAATGTAAGCTCAACTGCCAGGAAACTTCATTAAAAGGTTGCAACCTGGGACCTTTAATGTAAGCTCAACTGCCAGGAAACTACATTAAAAGGTCGCGACCTGGGACCTTTAATGTAAGCTCTACTGCCAGGAAACTACATTAAGAGGTTGCAACCTGGGACCTTTAATGTAAGCTCAACTGCCAGGAAACTATATTAAGAGGTTGCAACCTGGGACCTTTAATGTAAGCTCAACTGCCAGGAAACTACATTAAAAGGTTGCGACCTGGGACCTTTAATGTAAGCTCTACTGCCAGGAAACTACATTAAGAGGTTGCAACCTGGGACCTTTCATGTAAGCTCAACTGCCAGGAAACTATATTAAGAGGTTGCAACCTGGGACCTTTAATGTAAGCTCAACTGCCAGGAAACTACATTATCTGGATTACAGACATGGCCAGAACCACGACATACCACAACTGCCAAGTTAGTGAGTAGCGATCTCCATTCATGCCCTTCAAAGAAGGAATTGACTTCTGATTTTCCAAGAAGTTAGTGCTAACATGAGTTCTACCATTAGAGCCACAAATGACTTTCTAGAGGGTACAAAAAACTTCACTATGCTAAATTGGCATTAATTTTCACGAGGACCAGTAAGTGTTTAGCTTCCATCTTACACACAGTAGAAAACAATGAGTCCTAAACAAATACTTAAACAAATACGAAGATCTGGAGACAATGTATTACAAACATTTATAATGCAAATTAAGAATGTGGGGTCATACTACCAGAGCTCATAGTGCAGAGGATGTGCTCTATCCTTAACTTACATCACACTGGAACATTTACAGGTAGGTATACCTGACAACTTTTGAGTGTTTTGACGCATACCACACAACTGCATCGCTTAGTCATATGGCTTCAAAGTATCTTCTTTTTTTGCACAGAAAAAAATAGCAACATGACGATTATTTAATGCTATAATGCACAAGTACGTCGCTTAATCATACAGCTACGAGGTATCTATTTAGCGAAATATTTACTCCATAAGTTTTAACTAAACCCACAACCTTAAAACAAACCTTACCGACAAAAAGTGTAAAATCTATTTTAAAGTTAATTGTAGACATTTACAACGAAGGTTCCTGTAGTTTCACCTACAGCACATTAACATTAGAAGTTTTTAAAGTCTTCTAAAACAATTAACAGCAATTAATTAAAAATTCATTATCGGATGGAAGATTCCCTTTTTCCCATGGCAGACGTTGCAAGTCATTAGCCTTCAAACAGCCTAGAAAAGGCGTACAGTCAATCAATTCAACCCGTGCTACAAAGCCTGGCCTTATAACAGCACCACAACCAGGTTTCAATGCTTCATGGTCAATAGCCTTGGCTGGTTGAACCTTCGGAGAACAGTTTTTAAGAGTCTCCGTTTGTTTGCCTTTTAGGCTTACCTTGCTGGCACTCTTTTGAGCTACCAGAACGAGCACTAGGATCATCGGTAATCGTCTCACTTTTTTCCAGATTTTCAATGTTTATCTAATTGGCAGAACACATGGAACAATACTTTCAAGTAGACACTAGCCTGTTCTTATGTTTACTCGTAGAGTTTAGAACATCCACAGACGTAACACCAAGAATAACATCAAACCCATCACTAATACCTTTACAAACACAAGTGGTTGTTTGCAACAAACCACATGGTGTATTTAAACCTAGATATACTTGGGTTAACTTTTCAGGGTTTTTGCTAAGTAGGTCTACAATTTTACACCAGGCAGTTTTCTTTAATTCAGGCCAGTTGGGAGCATTTCAGATATGCGATCAATGGAACTTCCTGTGTCCCATAACACCAAAATAGATTTCTTCCCTCAGCTTTCAAGTAAAGTATGTTTACTTAAAACTTCACTAGTTTTAATTTTAAAATTAAAGCACGCATTAACCTGTTCAGGGTTGTCTTTGCTTTCCTTAGCTAGTAAATGGGTAATTTTTATGGTAGTACCCAATATTTTTACAACGAAAACAAGTTTTGGCATGACACATGGCTAATTTGTTTTATTAGATAGAACTCTCTGTTGGGGGGGGGGGGCGCGGGCCTGTTCAAGCTATTAGAGGTCCAAGTTCGATCCATCTTGCAGTCGTGAGAACTCATTTTCTGTTTGGGTTTGGGTGTTATATCACATTTTTTAGGCAAGTGTTCCACAGCTTTGTTAACTCCAACTGGTACTTTTTTAGTTTTGCTTTTTCAGTGCCGTTGTCCTGGGCTGAGATTAAGTGTCTCGAAACGTATTCACCTGAATAAGTGACAGCCATCTCTAAATTGGTCTTGTCCTGGAGCCAATCTTACTCCTGAATAAAATTATTGTTCTGAAAGGAATAGATCCATGATTTTATCTGCGTCTCCCGTTGCTTTTGCTAGATTACCCCGTTGGTCCACCTGCATACGAAACCTAAAAGCACACTTGCGATAGGAATGCTCACTAGGTTTTACATAAGTCTTAGTCCTACCATGGTTAGATGCAACTCTAGTAGCCTATTATCACTCTTATTTTGAATCTACTTTCTAGTTTTTTAGCTTAAGTTCTCGACTTCGAGTTATGGATTCTTTATTTCAATTTCTAGCCGTTTCAATCACAGTTCCTTTCAGCCTCAACTTCTTTTGACTTTTTAACTCTTATTCATGCTGTAACTTGTGAACTTCAGTTTTCCCTTTGAGCCTCAGTTTCCTTTAACCTTAATTATTGTTCCTGAATTTTGGTTAATTGTGGAAGTTGCAATCTGTCGGTTTTAATCTCACGAAGTTTTAATCTATTTTGTTCTTTTAGGTTCTCTTTGTGTTCCTTGACTTCCTTTATGGGGCTAGTTGACTAGATTTAAAGAATCTAGACTTCCGCTATGATAACGGTTTGAATAGCATATTAATTTAAGGTAACTGAAATACCACAACTTTCAGCGAGATTAACTTTGCAACAGAATCATTTTGCTTCTTTATGGTGATACCCTCCCAAATCGCATAAGCATCCATTTTAAATTATCGATAAAACACAAAACGAAACCCGAAAGCAATTTAGGTAAGAAACCGATGGTTCAATTCAAACATTTCAGCCATATACGTTTCTTGATTTTGGAGCAGAAAGCCCTTCCCCAGAGTTATTTGCACAAAAACAACTTTTCACCTTTTTTTGAGTAGGAACTGCAACATCTTTTCAGTACTAGGAAAATTTCTAACCGTACCGATTTATTAAGCAGAAAACGTACTATTTTAACCTTTTCACGCTATTTTTAGCAACGGTATTACTTTAAAGTGTTAGATATGTGATAATCAAGGTTTTTAACTACTTTATAAAAATAAAAACCACGATAGCATTCTTCACGATCATTGGTAAGAAGTTGGTTGATGCGTAAACTGTAAGTTAAATACACAAAAATATATGTGTAAACTATGAATTGGCTTTTTTTACGAAAACTGATTCAAAAAGGTTTTTGAAATTGCTTCGTTTCTGTTTTGGTTTTGGTGTAAAAACCGAAATCTCGGGTCGGTTTCAGTTATTCAATGATGTTTGACAACAATTAAGTTTTACTAAGTGTGTCATGTCAGAAATTACGTCAGAAGTTTCGGTGATCGACACAGCACGCACACACATACACACCTATACTGATCAGTAGATCTGGCTGAGTCTTTGTCTTTGTTGGGATAGCAGGAAATGAACATGCTGATGCTGCTGCAAAAGGGGCCCTTTCTGCCTCTGAAGATGCATCTCAGCCTTGTTCCCTCGGACGCGTTTCTAATTATTCGTTTGAGACTGCATGCTGCTTGGCAAGCCTTGTGGGACTTATTGATCTCCAGACAGCAATAAGTTGCGAGCTATAAAAGTCACTGTCCAGGTTAGGTACTCATCTTTTCGCTGAGAAGAGGTGGTGGTGGCCCGTTTACGTATTGGTCATGCCAACAGTAACACATTGTTGCCTTTTAAGAGGGGGAGGGAATTCCCTCCTGAATGCCATTATTGTTACCGGTCACGTATGGTTCAACATGTGCCTGTGGAATGCCACCATCTTGATGGTGTTCATTGCCATTTCCATATTCCTTCGAGTCTTGATTAGCACGTAACTTGGGTAATTTGTATCTCCTCCTGTCCGAGGATTTTTAATTTTTGCAGGAGGTACAGATAGGATCAGATCTAGATTTGGGGGTTGTTTAACATCTAACTATGTAATGTGTGGCGCAGTGGCAATCCGGACCACTGCACTGTGACTGAGGTTGCTGCTAATGCCCTAGTTGTCATCTCCATTAAGCTTCAGGTTCCTCTCCACCCCCCTTTCATGCTACCAAGCCAATCAGCTTTGCTTCAAACAAGTACGCTTAGATCGCTCACGATTCAGCCACCATGACGGTTTTCTGACGAGTTACTGTTTCTGTTTTATTGTTCATTATTAAGGCACTTGATTACAGATTTGCCCACTTCCGGCAAATCCTGCCTTGTTTCTGCTGTGCCTACCACTTCCTTCAATTTCCTCATAATTGAAGACATCTGGAAAATGTGCAAAGTGCGTTCGCGAATTAATAAAGTGTTTTTCCGTCAGTGTCTTCATTCCAGGGCTCTTGAAGCAATCATGGCCGCTACTCAAACTCTTCTTTTTACTCGTCGACTTTTGACTTATAACTCAATCGCTGGCTTGCAAATGATAACTTAGGGTGGAGCAGGAGCTGTCATCTTACGTAATTTCAACTCGATCCTTTTATTATAGGGTGAAAGGCTGCACGAAGCAGGCGTCTCTGCCTATCACCACCACTGGGTTCTTTTTCCTTCGAATCGTAAACCCCGCTCCACATATAAATGCAGTCTCTATCCGCAAGGAAACTGTGACGCCAGCTGTACTTAATCTTACGGCGTGACACTGTAGAATTACAAACTGATTAAATTATAGAGGCGCTCTCTTCAGATGCCTCTCTACGAGGCCTCTCTAAAACTGCCATTTATGCAGATGGACCCGTCCAGACTTATTGTGCGAAACATATAACTACAGAGTGGACCCACCATGTCGGCAGCAAAAAGCCCAACTGCCGCCGCCATTGCTGAAGATATAAATGTCTAACAAGCGCGGCCATGTCAACAACGATGGTGGTCCCGGGAATGCGCGCCCTCGGGCGACCATAGCTTGCAGCAGAACATCATGAAGCGCTGTAGGGCAATTACGGTTTTTCTTTCCTTATTTATAAGATCTTTGGTACGTAGTCGTAAAGAGAAGAGGGGTGCCCCAACGAGGCCCCCCCAGTCATTATTCCATTGCAGCCACTATTGATTACGCATGCAAATCAGCCTATTGGGCCGAGGTTCCGATCCGTGCCACTAGGGGTGCGAACGAAATAATCTAGCAAGCAGTGAAAAGCGAAGCCAGGAGGGTTGGGGCCGAATGTACAGGTGCAGAAAGGCTAACGCCATGTTGATGATTTAATCCCGCCAGCAGATTCAACGACTGTGGTCCGACGCGCGTGCGCAGATCCAGGAATGAGCCGAGCCGTCACGCAACGCGATATTTCAAATAAACCGGATCTCGGCCTGTAATGGATGCGCTTTCGTATTCTAGCCTAATCTTTTTGTTAATTTTTTTTTTCCCGAAAGGCGAATATACATAGCGTAATCGGACGTTCTACTCTCTCACCCGCAAGTGTATTTAATGGCATAATCGCTCCTTTCCCATTCATCGTCGATAATAGCTGGCTTTCACGAATAAATTAATTCGAAACGTCAGCTGGGATTCGCTGTGCAAGATAAGCGAATATTTTTTTCGGGAGAAGATGAAAATGTCGGAAAACATGAAGTTTTACGTCATCACGGTTGGCCGAAAGTCCAAAAAAGGGAATATGCCGACCTTGAATTCCAGGGTTGGCAAGTCTTTGACATGCGACAAGTTTTATCTGGTTTTTAATTTTACCATAGTTCTGACCATCATGTTAAACACCCCTTTTTGACATAGCTTTTGTCATGTTAAAAACTGTTAAAATACGTAATTTTAGTAAAAGAAAAATGTAAATAAATAAATGAATACGAAAATTGTAACTTTTACAGCCTGTTTACTGGAAACATAATTAACTAATTTTGTGAGGCCATTATTATTAGTTCAGTCCGAGTTTTCAGAGGGCGCCACACGTTCCATCTGGTAATTTTTGCTCATTTTTCAGCCCAAATCTAAAGTAAACTAAATTACAACTAAGCTAGGCTAAATAATAATTAAATACAAGCTAGTTTCGTTTAGTTTAGTTTAATTTTAGGCTAAAATATGGGTAGAAATTCCCACATAAAACACATGGCGCCCTCTATAAACTAGGACTGAACTAATACGAATGTATAAGACGTTGCAGTATGGGTCTCGGTCACAAATTCTCCTCCCTAACCCTATAAATTCTTACTAGTAATAAATATTAAGTCTAATCACTTACTCCTTCTAAACTGTTTCACAGTGTTTAAGAAGCCATTATTAGAGTCGATTAAGACTGTTATGCGAACGGTTTGTCTGCACGTTTTGTTGGCGCCGTAACGTTTGAACAAATTATCCGAGTTGTATCAAATTTTGCACACATTTTCTATGACACATTTCTAGATCAAAGTTTGAAAATGGTTTGAATTGGCCGGCAGAATCCTCCACTAGAAAGAGTAAAAAATTGTCGTTCGTAGCAAACGCGTCAAGTTCATATTTTTTTGTCAGCCGACTGACGTCGCCACTCGACCGACCAATGGCTGGCAACTATACAGTGTTCTTGCTTACCTTATTCTAAGCCTTTGTTGTAGCCACGCGGCCCCACTGATCCATATGAAATAACTGGTTAACACACTTGTAGTGAAATGCGAAAATAATGTTGACTTAGGCTACTTGTTTGGACAATCATTCATGGTTTTAGTGCTTAGTACTTAATTAATGATTTAATGACTGGGTGGGGGAGGAACATTTAAATCAACTTCCACTGCATTTGGTGGGGGCGGGGAGCTAATTCTTAAAACAACTTTTGGAACAAATTTATAAATCGACTCTTACTATAATTGGTTTTAACAGGTTTATTGTATTTAAAGGTGCATGTTGGCTTTCCTGCTTGACTCAGTTTTGCAGCATTAGTTCAAACGACAAACCCAAGTCCTGTTAGGGCACTGTACCTTTGTATTTTTCGGGCTAAAATGGGCACTTCTTGTTTTTGCGTTGTTAAACGGCATCATTCTGTTGGAGATTCAAATCGTGTGTCGAAGAGAGGCAATGAACACACGATTTGAATGTCCAATAGAATAATACCGTGAAAACAAAATAAAAACAAGAAGGGCCGATTTTAGCCCGAAGAATAACAAACGGACAGCGTCCTAACAGGACAGGACTTGAATTTGTCGGCGAAAATGTGCTGTACTGTCGAAGTAAATTTTGAAGGATGCGTAGGCTGTTAGGGAATATGAATGTTTGTTTAATTAACTTGTTGAACCATACTCGTTACTAAAACAAAAACCATGTATTTTTTGTGATAATTGTTTCTAATAGCGTCACAGTTTTCATACATTTGTCCTTAAAACAGGCAATTGATTTATAATTTCTTGTAAATTTCAGGAAAGAATCTATGTTAGCTTTAATACGATAAAACAATTTTTGTGGAAAACTCGTTTGCAGCAATAAAGTCGTGTTTCAGTGAACGTCCAGGGGCACATTGGGAGGGGTGTTTAGGACCGGGGAAATACTTAACGTAGGCCCCTCTCTTGTGGTAGTTCTTAGAAATCAGTAGCCCCCGACAGAGCCTCGGAGAAATTCCCCGTTTTCCCACGTGGCTAGTACGCCTCTGTGAATGTTATGCTGCGTCGTTCATAATGAATGTTTCTGACAAAAGCTAGTTATGGTTTTGGTGGGTTAAGACGCATTTACGCAACTACTCGCCTTTCTTTGCATTCTCGCAGCTAGAATTTAATTGCAATGGCAAAGTTATCGTTGCAACTTGCAATGGTAACAACGCTACCTGGATTAGCTAAATCCGACGTCGTTTGAGTAAATGCTTGCAGTCTTATAATCCGTGACCATAAGATGAAGCATTCCTCTAGACGAAATTTTTCCAGTCGCTTCTGAACTCGCATTATTGACTGTTTTCGTTGCGAGTCGACATAACTAAAACCATCGCCATGTAGGAATTTCAGATGATTTCTAGCTTCTTGCTGCGAGAATACAAAGACCAGTAGTTGCTTAAACGCGCCCTTACAGTACAACTACAACAACAAAAACCAGGCAGTTTTGTTTACTTTGTTCTTCTTTGATTTTTCTTTTGTTTCTAGGGTGCAGATAGATGTACGTACCCTAACAAGTTTTTTTTTTTTTTTGTCAAGGCTTCCCCCGTCTCTTTCCGCTCAAACCGGAACCGGAAGCTAAAACGGTTTTTTTTTGTTCCGTTTCTCATTGTCGTGATTTGCCCCTTTCCTTCCTTGACGCGTCTCAGTAGAGCGAATAAGATTCACTTTCTCGCTCAACTGGCTGGACGACCACGATGGCGCTGCGAACAACACGTGGTACCGATTACTCGCTATATTTAGCTAGCTCGGAAATTTATAACCACCGAAATAGCCGACTGGTCGTGCTGACAGGAAGTGGACGGAGATGCTGTGCATCTGTCGAGTGCCGATTTATGCATACCGTGAATGGAAGGAAGGAGGAAGAAGCGCCTGTGGAGTTTAGCGAATGGAACCAAAACGCGCCTCCCTTAAAAATTTCTCTCCACGTCGGATGGCAATATAAGTGTTCACCATCGACACAGCTCAATGTTTGAGGTCTCTTTCATTGTTTTTTTTTTCCATGGGATATAGTTTAGCTTATTTTGGACTTTCTTTCTTATCTGCATTTATCTCGAACCTACTTCGCGCCCCTAAAATCATCAGAACCCCCGGTTCAAATCCCCTGGTTTTTCCTTTTCATTAGCATATTTCTTTCTTGTTCTAAAACGTCTAGAAGGTTCAAACTTGAGCCAGTTTATCTATATGGGCAATAGTTTGCTTTAGAAGGCTATAACAAATTTATTTAAACAAAACGTCTTTATTTTTGTTATGTCAAAGATAGTGATACGTTGTGACTTGGGAAACCCACTCGGACCCACTCCACAACTTACAACCATCTTTGAACATTAGAAACAATAAATAAATAAACAAATAATCACCTGATAACAAAACCAAAGGAGCAAAACAATTTTTTATACCGTAGTGGGATACCGAAAGTTAATTTATAAGCTACCAATGAAAAAAAAAAAACCTTGTTTATGAATAATTGATGTAATAGTTAATTAACTCCTCTTTAAGATAAAAACAAAGCCGAACGCATTTACAGATAAAAAACATACTAATATTTCGGCACCATAGAGGCCCATAACATCTCTTTATGAAACCTAGAACATTTTCATCGTAACAGTAAACAATTTTTTTTTAAAAAGGTTGAAAACCTCATCAACATGAAAGAAACGGAGAAGATTTCGTTTTTGGATAGGGTTCCAAATAATGTCAGCAAAAATTTAGAAAAGTTGTGCACCTTAACGTAGAGTTCAGGTGTGTTTACGACCGTTTCGCAGAATCCCGTTTTGCCGAATATTTTTTTTCCCATTTTCTGTCTTGCTCCCGCTGGCACTCTCATTGCGGCTAAGCATAACATCAGAAACCGAAACTAATCACAGATTCCTTCCAATTAGGAATGCGTCTTTAACTTCTCCAATGTTACATTTTTAAAGAATATTTTGAAAGGTGGGGGGGGGAGGGAATCCCCTTACGCCGAATTTAATCAGGGCTTAATTTACGGCGAAATGTGACGATTTTCGACGAAACGGGTATACATCAGAGTTTGAAGGGGGAAACCCAAGAACACGGATTAATATCAGGCATACATCCATACAGAACATTTTTAGTCTGTCTAGATTTGTCATCAAATTATTAAAAGGAATTATTATTAGCGTGATTTCGGTGGTTTCTGTGTTATAATAATAAGAATAATAATAATAAAAAAAGTTATTGTAGCACGTGAAAGTACAATTGATCAACAAAATCCTGGGATAAAAATTGATTGTGCCACAAAGGGCGAGGTTTAGGCGCTGGGCCCAGTCTTATACCTAACCAAAAACATACAAAATTTTACAATGTCAGCAGACAGTTAGCAAAAACTAAAAGTAAACAATAAAATTGGGTAGAGACGGTTGGGGGGGGGGGGGGAGAAAGACAAGGGAAGAAGAAGAGTGGGAGAGGGATGGTGACCAAGTTATGAATTAAACAAGTGACGGTATAATTAAGCTTTGAAAGCTCCAACACTAGGACAAGTTTTAATGGCTTCGAGCAAATCATTCCACAACTTCATGCTCTATTAGTTAAATAAAAGGCAGCCCAAACTTCATTTTGCCTGACGTTTATTCTCTGTGGCTCTGTAACTGCATCTTCATCTTCGTCTGCATCATCTTTTTCTGTGGTTTTCCATTCAGCCGCATCTTTTGCTTAATTTTTCTGTGTCTGTTTAACCGCAGCTGTATCTCGGTTGTCACCTATTTTGCTTCCCTTCGGACAAGTTTTCTATTGGCAATTCGTTGCAGCTTTTCAGCTGTGTATACCGTACTGTCGACCAAATAAGACCTTAATTCTTCTACATGGGCACAACTAACAAAAGCGTTGACATGCCCTACCCTTCATATCCTTACTTTCTTCCTGATTCTATGTTAACCAGCTTCTGGCCAAATCAAGAGCTTCCTCCTCCCTCCTTTTTTTTTTGTAGCCGTACTCCATACATTTAGATATAGGAAATCCCCATAAAGAATATCTTCTCACCGTGAGAAACATTTTTGACTGTTTTGTTGGTCACCTTTTGCTTAAACGGTGTAAATCCCTCTGCATTAAGAACCTCTGATAAGGAATAGCTACATAAAAAGAACCCTTTTTCAACACTACACCGATGCAGTCACATAATAAAAGCCATCCATAGTTGATTTCCATCAGGCATTTTTTTTTTTAACTGAACAAGATAAAATACTTTTCAACACTGTCCCTGGCAATACAATCAAATGTAACTATTGTTGAAGTTAAGTTTCTTGTTTCTGTTGTGGTTTTGCCGAAGGTTTTACATTCTGTATAAGGAATTTCGACATTCAGTCACAGTTCGCTATAAAGAGGTCCTCCTGTATGCCTAACTATTCTTTGGGTGGAAGTGTTTTCGTTGTTGTGGGAGCTTTCTGTATATTAAAATAAAAATTAGACTATTGCTAGACTCACTCCAGCATCATCAGCCTTTTTCGGTCTACAAACCAACAAAATTATGAAGAAAAACAATTAAAACAAAGGCTTTTCGAGGATCGTAGATACTGATTCAATGGTTTGAAAAAATCGTGCCTGCCCCTTTTTGTTGCCCTTCCTTTTGAAAATTTATTGACGCCTAAACATTTTTTCGTAATTCTTTGTGAGGTGGAGTATTTTGCAGGAAAAAAATTGCTACTTTTGAGCACTTCAGTTCGCCAACAATGCATCAGAGTTCTTGTACTTTAAAACATTTTCTTGCTCATAGTGAAACTGTTAATGAGCTCATATTAATAATTGAAATTAGGACATGAGCAACAGCCAGTATCTGTGTCTGGCCCTGTTTGTTGGCTACATTGCAGTCGTTGGTTGAAGCCCTAGGCTATTGTGAATGCCAAACATTTATGGACTCTCCTGTAATCAAGTTTATCAGAAACAGGGCTTAATTTTGACCAGAACGTTAAAAGCTAGGTTGGTGTTGCACTAATTTTGTATCAGCAGTCACTTGCACTGGAATACTGAAATTCGAGTTTAAACTAATGTGATGCATGCAGCCTTGAACCAACCTACAATCGTCCTGCTCCTTAGCAGATCTAATTACATCCAACAACAAATATCGTAGCACAATACAATAAGTTAACCTGTTGTGCTACATACACTGAAGCGTTGCATCGCTAATGCTGTCTGCTTTCAAAGACAACGAAAGCGTTACCAGGCATGCTTGCTAGTTTTACCTCCAATGAAAAAAAATCAATTAAGCATGTTTAGCATCAGGCAGTGATGGAATCTGTTTTAACACTAATCTTCTTGGGTTCAATGTTCAAGGATTTCTAAAACTCGGAAAAGGCTAACTTTAAAATACAGTAAGCTTTTTCAAAAATATTTTATTGATGCAATCTCCCTCCTTCACCGTGATCGTAACCGTTCCGGTTCTTATTGCGTCAGAAATTAAGAACAGAGCAGAAACAAATACAGATATGCCAATAAGTGGCCTCAAAATCGAGCCTAAATAATATAGTAACTGACACCTTTGGTTTGTTCCAGATGAACTTGATTTTTTTTTTGGACGTTGTGCAAAAAAAAAAATGTACAATATTGTTGGCAGGTTACGAAAGTGATAAGAACGAATACTTAATTCCTACAGCAGTGTGCTAGAAATTCGATGAACGGTGTTATAACCAGCACTATAGTTTCTTCCACATTTTGTTTGCAGGAAACTGACTGTATGACACCGTGTTTCCTTCCACTACGCAGGCAAAAAACAAGTAATAAATATCCCACTCGTAAACTAACAGTAACTGTATAGAGTTTATAAGTGTGATATCCACGTGTTTTTGCACGCATAGTGCAATGTAACGTGCCGTCATACAGTCAGCTTCCTGCAAACAAAATGCTTCACACGGCGTGGAGTATAAGTCTTTGGGCACGTTTATGCAACGATTCGCCTTTGCATTCTCGCAGCTAGAATTTAATCGCGGTGGCAAAGATATGCTTGCAATCTTATAATCCATGACAAGATAGAGAATTTCTCCTGACGAAATAATTTTCCGAGTCGCTTCTGAACTCACGTTATGGTTTTTTTTTTCGTTGCGAGCCGGCATAGCTAAAACCGCCGCCATGTTGGAATTTCAAATGATTTCTAGCTT
>JAHWFP010090234.1:0-19362 GCA_023313725.1 Lithobius niger
ATTCCGCGTCGTCTCGCTGCGCTCGAGGAGATTTCTTGCTGCACCCTTATGATACAGACAGACCTTCCACATAAAAAACGATCAAGAAAATTATAAGAGTGTAGTATGCGATATCGGTTATCTCGAGAGAAGGTGAGTATTTTTTTTTACGTCCAAGGAGTCAAGCAAAAAGATCAAGCAATTTATGAGAAAAGCGCTGTTTCTATGACAAAATGACAATGACAAATTTCGCTTCGCTCACTCAATCAGCGCAAACATTTCCTCATAAACTTGACTGAATCAATGTAACCATCAAGAACTACACGTCACTTGTAATTTGTGTTAGTATAAACTTTATATGGGTTTTCTTGTTTTACTTATTTTAAGAATATTGTTCTTTAGGTCCTGCTCAGTACAGATTTTTCCATGGGCGTCTTATCACTTCACTTTCTGATGATCCCTCACTTAGAGAAACATCTGCAGCACATCAGATGTAATCTCCTGCGAAGGTGAGAGATGAAAGATTGATAGAGAAAAGTGAGACACACATTGAAAAGGTTTACTTTACGTGGAAAACGCTCGCTTTGCTATAGTTCAATCCACGTACCTCCGTGCTTCAGAAACACGAATGTTTGATACCGTTTTAAAACCGAATCTATTGTTTTGATTTTTCCATGCATCAGTTCATCAATTCATTGGTTAATACAAAACCAATTTTAAGATGTATATATGGTGTGTTGCAAAATACGTCCACCGTGCATCCTCATCCAGATTTCCTTTTTTCAGGGTTTTTCGCATATTTGAGGGTGATAATATCAAGTTACAGCGATGAAAAGGGGCCTATTAAAAGCGAAATTTAATTATCTTTCGTTTGGTCCTACTCCTATCTTTGTAGGTGCCTTGGTTCCGGAGGAGAAGAGGTACAAACACGCACGCACGCACTCACACACGCACATCATATGGTTTTAATTATGTAGATTGATGGATAGAAGATATCCCCACCTTTCATAATATTATAAGCATGTCCATTTTGAGCTAACAGAGAGCTCGCTAGAGCACTCTAGTGCACTTTAGTGCATAATATTAAGTGTGACACACGTTTTTGGGGTTCAATGGTTGCGTTTACGTAAAAGGTGTATGTCACTTTTCCTGTCCAGAATTGTGTGCCGAACGGTTTTGTTTTAACATTATCCTTTCGATTTGGTGACGGTTAAGGAGTTGAAAAACTGTTTCGGAGAAGTATTTGAGCCCTTGGGCAATGTTTTCGTGGCTAGATTTTCGTAGATTTTGGACATATTTTATAAAACATATTTTTAGACTAACTGCGAAGATATTGCTTTAGTTACAATTTTTTTTTCAGGGTCCAACCCAAGATTGAGCAGACTAAATGAGGATATGCCAAACTAAAAGGTAATTTACCACATTTACTGGCCAAACAAATTTTAATACATGTATTAATTTTAAAACTTTGGTACAACAATTATACCTCATTATATAACAATAATCTACATACATAATAGGAGCAAGCGCCAAGTCACCGGCCACGCCATTCCATCATACAATCGAGTACTCCACCCTGTAGTCCCATCTGTTGACGGGATTCACCTTCAAATTCGGGTTGGGACACTTTTCCAACGTCTTCAAACAGATGGCGCCACTTACCAAACCTGCCATGTCGCCGTCGGACTACAAGTTCGGGTCATAACATTTTTCCAAAGTCTTCGAAGAGATGGCGCCACTTACCAGACCTGCCGCAACGTTTTTGGGTTCGTTTTTTGGTATTGTTGTGGCACCAAAACAGCCAACAAAAGTTTTAGTCGCGTGGATTGTGCCATTGTCGGCGTTTGAGCTAAAAAAACAAAAAAACAACCCGTGTCTACTATACGACGCGCCATGGCTGTTTGCTGTGACGTGCATATCACGTGACTGGTCTAGTCCAATCAGACGGCCAAACAGCCGTTGTTCTCGTTCGTCATTGGCTAACTCATGGTGACGTCACGACAAACAGTCATTGCGCTTGGTTTAAACCAGACAACTTTAAACCAAACGACGATTGGTTCTTAATTTCGAGAGGGCTCGAAATTGGCAGCCTCATACGATGGAAAGGCGCATTTATTTCCTAAATGTTCACTTGCAGAAAGGAGTTGAATTGTTTTTAAGTGGGCAGCAACAATCGTTGCTTGCAACAATGTCTCACTGCACGGCACCGAGGTAAATTGTTTCAAAGGATTAACTCAAACACAAGGTTACTTGCTTACTGAAAGCTGGATTTCTCAGGACTTTTTTTAGCCTTTAATCAAACATATGCATGCGACTTTTCCGGGGCTGCACCAAAGGGAGAATGTCACGGGGCGACGTTTTCGGGGAGAGGGAGGTGGGGGCAAGCGTGTATGAGGGGACACGTATGCGAATCCGGGAGGGGGCAGGAGTGTGGGGATTGGGGGTTAAAGTAATTATGGGGAGAGGGCATATGTGGGAGCCCTTCACATGCTCGGTCTTCGGTTTGATAAATTTAAAACCAAAGACCAAACACCTGGAGGGAGGTGGGGGGGGGTGCAGCATGCGCTCGGGCACAACTAGTCTACTAATTTAATACCCAACCTCAAGAACCTGCACAAGGAGGAGGAGCAGCCTGCAGCAGCGCAACAATTCAAAGTAACGGCTACAATCGCGGCTACAATTTAAAATAACGTTTGTTTCACTCTTCCTGCGCATGCCATGTTATTGCTATGACCGTGCATAGCAATTCTCGGTGCACGCCTCGAAATTCAACAGGCCAACAGGCCTTGACCAGGCCAACAGGCCTCGAGATGACAGCTATCTTTATTAATAAAATCGAGTTGTCGCGTCAGATGGACACAACGAGACGGCCACACGACGGCCGACGGCCACCTGTCTAATAATAGCAGTATTCGATTATTGTAAACGGAATGATTGTTGGCAATAAACTAAAAACTGATTGTTGCCAATAAACTAAAACGATGGATGAAACAATGATTCAGTTCATGTATATGTTTCTTAATATTAAACCGCTCGCTAAAGGTTCTGTCGTTGTAGACGACTAAAATTAAAGGAATAGTGAAACTCCGTTAAATATTGAAAGCACTTTAATTGCTGCCCAGAATCAAGTAAAATAAAATAGCATACACGAACCCAAGGTACAAAGGCGTATTTATTTATTTACGCTGGAAATCCATATGAAAGTGCATGGAGTTCGGGTCAGGTGAGGCACTGAATGAGTGAGCGAAGCAAACGAAAATCAGCGTTTGTTAGCCGTGTGCGCAAACTAACAACGTCATTCACTGCTTGCTAACGGTTCTGTCATTGTGGACAATGAAAATAATAGGAGTACTGTAACTCGGTTAAATCTTGAAAAAAAAAATGACAAAGCTGTCATTGAAATGACGCCCTCCGGTTCACCGTTTGTTAGCCAGTGTGTGCAAAAATACATAAACGGGATACACGCCTTCCGCAACAAACACATGAGAGAGCAAGCCGTCCCAATGTTGCAAATGGTGCATCAAACACCACCCGTGCGCCATACACCACCCTTGCATCATACACGAACCCATGGTACAAAAGCGTATTTATTTATTGATGGTAGAAATCCATATGAAAGTGCATGGAATCTGGCTTATTTATTTATTTTCATGGAGTCCGAGTCAGGTCAGGCGCTGATTGAGTGAGCGAATCGAACGAAAATCAGCGTTTGTTAGCCAGCATTCTCACAAATACATAGACGGCAGATAGACAGCATACACGCCTTCCATAACAAACACATGACAGAGCAATACGTCCCAATGTTGCAAACGGTGAATCAAACACCACCCGTGCACCGCTTTCTAAAGGTTCTGTCGTTGAGGATAATTAAAATAAAAACATTACTGAAACTCTGTTAAATATGGGGGGGGGGGGGGAAAGGATAAAGCCCCGTGGCCTAAATGTTTCGACTTTGCTCTAAAAAGGCGTATTTATGTATTTCCGGTGTAAATATTCGTATCAAAGTCCGTCGAGTCCGGGGAAGGGGAGGTGCTTACCGAGTGAGCGAAGCGAACGAAAATCAGCATTTGTTACCCAGTGTGTGCAAAAAAAATATAGACGGATAGACGCCTTCCGCAACAACCATATCAGAGAGCAAGCCGTAACAACCGCTAAAGGTTCTGTCGTTGTTGTCTTCGTAGATAGATAGATATTTTATTGAGCCGATAAGGCCTCCAAGCCATTCGCTCACAAACTTACAAATAAACTAAAAACTACTTACAGACTAAGTAGTGTTGTCTTCGTATATGTCAGAGGAAACAATGCTGCACCGCGGTTTACACTACCAATCACTGGATGGCAGCACAGTCGTCGTCAACACCGCTACAATGTGACTTTGCAATATGACTACAAGTACTAATTGTATTATATTGTATCAAGTGTGCTTTGTCGTTGCAGACTTGCAGCGAAATTACAGACTGCATTACCACAGCCAAAGCCACCCACCAACTAACTGAAGCCACCAACAACAGTTAATAAAAGTGTGTTAAACTCATTTCACCACGCCACGTTTCTTTTCTTTCATTTACGGTGGAAATATTCATATGAAAATGCATGGAGTCCGGGTCAGGGGGAGAGATTGAGGGAGCGAAGTGAACAGTGTCCCCAAACTGAAAACTTAACTTTTAACGGATAAAACAATGCTTCACTTACATACAACAATATTAGTCCGCAGGCTAAAGGTTGTGTCGTTGTACACCATTAAAATTAAAGGATTACTGAAACTCGGTTAAATATTGAACAAAAAAGACAAAGCCGGCAGGCTAAACATTTACACTTCGCTGTACAAAGGCGTATTTATTTGTTTCAGGTGTACAAAGGTGTATTCCTTTCATTTTCGGAGCAGAGATTCATATGTAATGTAAGTGTATGGACTCCGGAACAAGGGATGCACTGAATGAGGGAGTGAAGCGAACGAAAATCATCGTTTGCTAGCCAGTGCGGGATACACGCATTCCGTAACAAACACATGAGGAACGAAATCGCCCCAGTGTTTTAAACGATGCATCAAACACCACCCGTGCGTAGCACGGGCTTCAGCTAGTTAACTATAGAATGGTTTCTTATTTCTTCGATGCAGGCTTCCAGAGCTGAGCGGAAGTGTTTCAAAGTAGCAATAATTATTACCCCAATGTGCCCTCTTCTGTTGTTACAGATAACACACATGAATTGTTTCAAAGTTGCCGGAAACAATCACGGAGGTTAACGTACAGCAGGTGTTTGCATACTGAATGCTCACTTACTCAGTAATAGGATTTTTTTAAAGGATTCAATAAAACACAGGTATGCGTCTTTTTTTTTTTGGGGGGGGGGGGGCGGCGCCAAAATTTCGGCGAAATATCCTGTTAACCTTTAGTTGCATGAAATAATTTCGCATACTTTTTTTAAGGATTATATGGGTCAGTCGTGGGATTCGAACCAGCATTCGCTTTGATTGGACACGAGAACGCTGACCACACGGCTAATGCTGCTCGCTTTGCTCGGGTCCACGGGGACCCCTTCACAAAGTTCAAGAGGGGAGGGGAAGGGGAATGAGAAGGGGAGATCACAATAAGTGCTTACTGAATGTGCGCATCAAGCCGAAGGGGGAATGAGGGCAAGTGCCGGGAGGGGATGGGATTTTTGGGGAGTCAATAAATTTATAACCGAACGTCAGGGGAGCTGGGGAGAAAGGCAGGGAGGTATACAGACCCGACACTGCTGGAGAGTGGTCGGGGAGCCTAACAGGGAGCGGGGGTGTGTAGGTTGGGGTGGGGGGAAGAAATTGAAAAAGCCACGATGCGCCGGAGGGCGTGCAGTGGGGTGTGGGGTGGCAGGATGTTCGGGGGGGGGGTGGAGGTGAGAAGAAACACCGAGGGTGCCGGAGGAAGGGCGGTAAACAAACTCTACACTGCTGGAGGGCTTGCAGTGGATTACGGGGGGCAGTTGGGGAACCAGAGACAGGGTTGGGGAGTGTGAGTTAGGGGTGCCAGAAATTGAAAGCACCAGTTACTTTACTAACACGACGAAACACCGGGATTGGCTAATTACAGGAAATTCTATCACCGTGCAGCATGCACGGGTCCATCTAGCAAAAATATAAGAGTGGAAATCAAGAGTGATACCAAAGGGTTTTAGCGAGCGTTAACCGCACCTGGTCATCAGTCGGACGAAGCCCTAAGGCCCTATGTCTGCAACACCCGGAATGGATTCTCAGGAGGTCATCCACCCAAGCACCAATCGGGGCCAATGCTGCTTAACCATACCATACATCTTACAAAAATAAACCTGTTATAACAATGCTAATTTTTAGGCTCCACGCAACAACGCATACAAAATGATTGTTTATAAAGACCTTTGGTATATTGTTATAAACAATTATATATTCAACAGATAATATACAGACATTGGTACACAGGTAGCTGCGAGCACTGGGGCGTCAGATTCGGTCCTGGTCCCAGCTGTACGTCTCTGGCTTCCTACCGACACGGGTTCGATCCTGGGAAGGGAAGTGTATGTGTACGGGTTTTTCTCCGGTTGTTTCCCACTCGTTGTACGAGGGTTTCCTCCGGGTACTCCGGTTTCCTCCCTCCTGCGGCAAAAAACAACTGTTTACGATTGTGGTTCCTTCCACTTAACATCTGCCGCTTGGGCCTTCAAAAAGCTGTATAGCTTATTGGCCGACAACGAATAGAAATCGTAATAACTTCCAAATATTTAACATATACGCATACGATTTGCGGCATTCGTTAGCTTTATTTATCTTCTTCAATTCTTATTCCGGCATTATATTGACGGAAACCCGATCCTTACGCCGCTGTATATTAAAACCATGATGAGAGAAAAACGCCAAAACGCTAACATGACAGTAGGGCTGTGTACAATTAAGCCATTAATTTCTCCTAAAACTACAGGTTTTTGGAAATTTTTACTGGACATGATTTTTGTCGGACATTTTATGCTCTACAACTTTAGTCCTATGCATTACTGCCGTAAAGTTAACGGGAGATGAGTTAATGGACGAAAACCCTAAACCGGAAGTAACTTTTGACTATTTTATCAACATGGCGGCAAAAGCTCAACTTGGAATGTTGGGGAGTTTTAGTATGTTAATTAGTATGACGTATAGGAGTTATGTACCAATTTTCAGCTTAATGGGAATTTGTTCCCGCAAACGCCTAAAAATACGCTAATTTGATTGGACTAGAAAGCTGGTAATAACCTATCCACCCAAAACCAAAACTGGTAAAAGAAGCCGCCAAGTTTACAAAAAGGGTTGACCTTTCAAAGTAGTGATATCATTCAACCAGGGAAAGGCCACCAAGGTTAATCCTATTAGCCAAGTTAATTGCACCTACTAATAGTTCGAAGGTTAAATGAAAACTAGAAGATTGCTACTAGCGGTAGCAATCTTCAAGTTTTCATTTAACGTCCAAAGTATTATTCGGTGCGATTAACATGGCTAATAGGATTAACCTTGGCGGCCTTTCCCTGGTTGAATGATATCACTACTTTGAAAGGCTGATCTTTTTTGTAAACTTGGCGGCTTCTCTTACCAGTTTTGGTTTTGGGTGGATATCACGACTTTCATAGGCCTGTGAATGTACAAAAAATCCCACGGTGTAATTGTCACCTCTACCTTTTTTGTCTTGAGGTATTTTATTGTATGAATGTTCTCATTCATAATTTTCACATTTGCTATTGTCATTCCAAATAAATTAATAACAAGCGTAACAGTATGGTAACTGCAAGGACCTAATCAATTCCTATGGAATAAAAGATACCCTGTGTCTTATTGAACCAGTAATGAGAAATTTATTCGGGTCGTGGGGCAGATAAATCATTTTGAATTCGCGTACCGTAAAAAAAAAACTATTTGGATTTGGTGGGGAAAAAAACGACCAAACCTTTGTAATAAAAGATACTCCGTCTCTTAGTGAACCACCTATATGCAACAACAATGAATTCTGACAATTAGGTACTGAAACGATAAGCGTGTAACACTTAAGTATGTTATAATCAACTGTTGGATGACAATACAAATAATGGTTACAACAATAATTTTTACTTACGAGCCACTTCAGGACTACGTGCTTGTAGCTGCAACCCCCATTTTAGAAAAAGGCACTTCCCCATATGACGCGTTATCTGTCTGTCGAAATTTAGATCTGGCAACTTTCCCTAATCAGCTGTAGACGTGTCGTTATACCCTATGAGAATTAACATGGAAGCCTGCGGACTAGTTACTAGTTACTAGTTACCAGTAACACAAATCAGCGTTATTGAGGACACTTTCTCTCTATGAAGGACACGTTCCCAGATTTTCGTGATGAGTTTTTCTTTGTTACTGGACCCAAGACACCTGATTCAAACGATTTGCAAAGATTTCTACCGCATGGGGAATTTATACCAGTATGCTGAAATCACGTATAAGTTGGTTTCAGTTAAAAGACACAGTCTGCTAGTGAGTACAAGTTCAAGTTTATTACGAGAGTAAATAAAGGCCCCAACGCCATACACTCTCCTCTATCTTAAAAACTAACTTATTACTAACCAGGGGTACACCGGTGAGCCGGTGGTGGTGCTAGTGAGCCGCCATCTGACAACAATTACACTCTAACAATTACGCTCTAACAATTAAGCTCCAACAACAATAAAACGTCTACTTGGCGGCGGCACACTAGCGTGTGTCTAGATACGTATATGGTTCTCGTCGTGGATTCCGAACAATGAACTACTGTTAGAAAGACATTGTTGGCAGAACCCACTAGTGGATTCTGAGAGAACCCGCTAGTGGGTTCTGCCAACAATGAAATAAGGAAAGTTTGTCGAAGGAAAAGTTTTATTGTTGTCTGAAGGGGTATTTCGGAATCATACTAGTATGCAACGACACAAGCTAATTTATGCTTTTTAAGTGCTTGTTTTTAATTAACACTGGTGATAGCTAGTCAAAGATGAAGCGACTAGAGAAGATAGTTCATTACGGACTTCCGGTAGTATTACTTTTATGAAGATGTACTGCAGGGTAGAACAGGACCGGGGTGTGACGACACATTCACCACTCCGCCAAAATAGCCCGAACAACCAATCAAAGCGCTACAAGGAAGCACGTGACTAGTGGACTTGCACACAAACAACTGACGTCACGCAGTTCTGTGATCTGTGGATCCAACATGGCCGCGGTTCTCGATCCAATGAATCGACGCAACTCTGGACTAAGAAATTACTGAATACTCATTGTGAAACGTAAGCCAGACCACTCCAAACGTAAAAATTGTATTCTAGCGTATTAAGCTACCGAAATCCAATCGACAATAGTAGTGAAAATGAACCGAGGGACATAATGCTAAACCAGGCAGCTGCTCTCGGGTTCTAGAGCAGTAGATATAAGCAGGAACAAATAAACATGCGAGCCCACTGTGTGGGCGAGGGGCGGGGCCCTCTTTCATTTCATGTTCATTTGTTCCTGATATAAGCGTGAAGCGTTGCCTGAACATGTACGCCAACATCGTTCGATGCCTCTGGTTGTTGTTTATTATTTTTGACAATTCAGTTCAAGCTGTACGAATTTATTAGCAGTTGTGTTACACACAAACATAAAAAGAAACAATCGGAATTTGGGTTCCTAACTGCTCATTGTTCTAGCCTAAAAAATGCTTCGTTTTTTTCAGCGATTTGGTAACTGCATTGCAATATGTTCTTTATTATGTTTTCTGAATAAAGTTGTTAATTCGTAATCATATCATAACTACTCACCTGTTTGCGTTGTTTCCGTAAGTGCAAGCAATGCGAAGCCAACGTTTTTTTAATCGTGTAAAACATTAACAGTGTTTTACTAACACAATTGTTTTCCAGGAATTAAACGATTTTCATTCCCCCCCCCCCCCTCCCGTTACCGAGGGAGACGACTGATTACATTTTCCCGTTTCACGTTTTGCAGCAAATAACTCTCATGGCCTGATTTTTATAGCCAACCATTTTTTTCTTTGCCTTACTGCCTGTTTGGTTACAAATTTCACAGCTGCTGCTGCCGCCCCCCCCCCCCTTCCCCGTGTCTAAATGTTTTGCCTCTAACCCAAATATATGTATGCCATCAACGCATCCCTCCGCATTTTTCCATGGCTACGATAAAAAAAAATTCTCTTCTGCTCCCCCCCCCCACGACCATTCATTCGTTTTCCATTCCTCATTTCTTTTAACTTTAGTTGTACATGCACCCCGCCCCCTCCCCGTGCTTTGAAACTAGAAATGTTGAGTAGCGTACATAAATATTTTCTCTTGGTAGAGGGCAAAGTTTACACCTCTGCTTGCTAGAAAACGTGTGACCACTTTATCTGGACAGTACGATTATTTTTCTTGCTTTACGTAATGTATGGCTTAATAAAAAAAAGTTTCGCAGATAATAGCGAATAGATAGATTTTCCAAAGATTTGTACCCCCTCCCCTCGCTCGCTCCCCCACCCGAGTTATTCATGCCAGTGGAACAGTTCGGTGGGGTAGGGTGGGGGGGGGGGGAAGGCCATGCTTATCACCGCACATGTTTAGTTTCTATGCGTCTAGCGTGATAGTAGGCCTTTATAAGTCGTACCAGGAGATAATGATATACACCACGTCCGTGGGGTTTATTACACTCCTGGTCCTACCAAATATCCTTCCTTCTTTGGCTGCATTTATTAGCGCCTTCGAACATCCACCAGGCACGAACTCAACTAAACTCATCCATCTGGAGACAATTTGGTACCTTTAACAAACAGAAATCCCCTCCGTCCAAATAAACATATTTAAACCAAATTTGGAATCCAGCCTTGACTAGTCAAGGCCTGCCTGCAGTTCAAAAATTGTGAAATTCGGTCTAGCCAAACCCGAGATACAGAGAGGGGCCAAATTGACAACTTTTTGTTCTTGTTCTGGGGATGTACAGTCGTCAACACTTCCAACTGTATTTTCGTGGGTTGCGAGTTTTATGCAACAACTTCTATTGTTAGGCCAGATTTAAGTGCTCGATTGACGGGAGTCGTGCATTGTTTCGTTTTCTCATTGTTTAAGATATGCCAAAAGCTTGCTGGTACGGAAAGAAATGGGTAAGATAGCTTGGAAAGTTTAGAAGAAAACACAAGCCACTTGTTCACTTGTCATTCTTAGCTTATGGCTTGTGTTTACATATATGCTTTGCCTAATAGGCTTGTGTAGGCTTGTATGCAATGGTGAGATAAACAAATAACTCAAGGAACCAACTTGAGAGCTTTCTGGAGATAGGCACGGATCCACCGGGGGGGGGGGGGGGGGGGGGGGGGTATCGCCCCCCCGCCCCCCCCACCCCCAAATCCAAGCAAAAGAATCACACACAAAAAAAAATCATGTGTCTCAAAAAATTGGTAAAAGGTCTCGAATGCAGCCTTCGTAGATAATGTCTCTATATAATACCGGACGTGATTGAGAATCGAAACATGAAGGATTTGGTCATCAGCGTATAACAGCGCCATCTAATGGCACAATTATGAAACCGAAAGTTACCACTTTTTACACAGTCAATTAAATTAAAAACATAGTAAGGTAAAAAAGAAACAAGTAAATAAACCTAATTCTTCCATTGCAATCGTGTTTTGTTTTCATTCTTACACAATTTCATTAAAATTTTTTTCGAATTTCGAAGTTCCCGAACAAAAAAAAATCAAAGTTAGGTCCACTAGAAACCGTAATCGATGCTTTATGGACATGGTTATTGTAAAATTATAGGCTAAAGTAAGTTCCAAAAATCAGACAACAAATGGACAAGTTGGCACGTTTTGTTTACACTTCTATGCTAAGACAAGAGCACGCTAAGTATGCTCTAAGTAAGTTTAAGGCGAGATGAAGTAGTAAACACTTCAGCCTCAGTAAATCGGAACAATTGGATAAAGGATGGTTTCGAAAAGCAAATGATTGAGAGAGTTAAAATAGATGAATGTTGAATACACTACATAACTGAATAACTGGTGTTAAGTGTATAAATAATGTTTCGAAAAAACATACAACGTGTATGCCCCAACATCGTATAAATTAATAGGTTTGATCTCAACCTCCCACGCTAAAGCTGAAATTTCGCTGGTGAATTTCTCTGATGTCTTTCAATGTTTTCCACTCAAATTTAGTATATAAGCTTTGTTGGAGTTGATAAACACTCATCCGAACTATTCTTAATTTCCGATTAGTCACATCGGAGATAGATTTGGACTTGGGCTGCAATCGTGATTTTCATTTTTGGATTGTTGAACTTGTTCTTGGCTCGACAAGTTTCTACATTCTCTACAGATCGAACAATTTGTCGTGCAAAGCTGGTGTTTGCTCATTTTATAGGTATTGGTCTGTAGTTGTGCCCTTTCCATAAGGCCTTTCTAATTGGTATAGTGGTTCAGGGGTTAGGGGCTCTAAACGACCAGATTGATTGTTTTACGTTGTTTTAAACATTGTTATTATGCCACAATGCCAATCAGCAAACATCACCTGCAAGACCAGACTGAATATTAAAGGATTTGTTTCCATATTGGTTTGTGCAAACCGTAATTAATAAAGATACAAAACAGGCTAAACTAAACTGCACGAACTAAGTAGCACGAATTAGAAACAAAATTGAATTCGTCTGATGCTTAAGGTAAGGTCTAACTGACCCGAAGTCAAAACAGCAAAGGAACACAAATAAACTTTCCTGTAATACTTCAGTGTTGCTGTACTGTTTAGTCCACGTGAAACCTTACTGCTGTATCCAACCATTATACACGTAAATATAATTAAAAGCCACAGTCCGCATCTCAAAACTTTTCATGCCCAACCAAAGGATGAATAAGGTAAGGCTACACACTCGATTACTTTCTTCGCTAAAATTTTAAAATGTTCTTCAGTCACGTCGTCAACTTTCCGTTCATCAGCGTACTGACGATACATATACCAGTTTTCAATACTTTTTAAGCACTTTCCGGGTATGTAATTTCATTATTACTTGCAAGGGCATTTTCAGATTTTTAAGGACTCGCACGAACTGTGAATTACCTGTAGAGTTCTGCTAAACCCACTAAGACGATTGGTTTTTAAACAATTTCCAGCGATGTCGTTTAGCCAAGTAGAATGCACCCATCCTAAGCGGATCTATCGTGTGTAAAAGTAAAAATGGTAAAAACATTTGAACACGGTAAAGTTTCACGTGGAATGAACAGTACAGTAACACTGTAGTATCTGAAACTTTACAGGAAAGTTTATTTGTGTTCCTTTGCTGTTTTGACTTCGGATCAGTAAAATCTTACCTTAAGCATCAAACGAGTTCGTTTTTGTTTTCATGTTTTCTGGATTTAGTGTATATTACTGTTACTCAGTTGCCCAGACATCCTCCACGTCTCTCTCTCCTTTATACTTTGGGGAATAAAATCTAGTCCAAACGGGCAATGGGAGGGGGGGGGGGTGCACGTGGAGACTATCTGACTCCCCTACTATGGTTGTTTGGAAGATAATTTGGAAGATTAGCCTGACTTTCGTACTAACTCTCTTGCAGTACGAACATAATCAAAATAATAATTAGCCCACAGCATATACGAGAAGTATAAATGTGATGTCTTAGGCGGGGACACACCTTAGCCCAGCGTGGGCACCAATGGTAATAACACACAGACGGAGAGTGTAGGCTACAGCTGATAAGACAGCGAACTTCCTGTTTACTGCTTTTTAAATACAGGGAAGTCATGTGATGCACTTAAGACTATATACAATTATGGAACAGCCTATTTAGTGGTTAAAGGGTTATCTTGGTAGGGTTAACATATAGACATGAAATTGATGGCTGCCATTGTGGAGCACACAAGTGACGACTCCACAATGCAGCGAGCAAAAAAAAAACAGAAAAAAAAAATCTAAGCCTAGCTGGAAATAAAATCATAATTACGAAGGCAAGATGTATTTTTTAGTGCACTACCTATTTTTAAAGAAAGATACATAATTTTTCGCTTTCGAGGAAAAACTAAACACTATTTTTGAAAGCTGTTTTACAAAATAAAGAACTGAAGATGTACATGATTAAGCAAAAAATTAAACATTAATAAACTGGCTGAAAACTTGCCAGTTTTAAATTTCTGTTTTGATTTCTGGAGCAATTTTACAATAAATTCAATTTAAATTTTCAATGTTGTTGTTTTAATTTTCGTAGCCTTTTTTGGTTAATTTTCTTTTTGCAGCAACCATTTCTGCAGCTGAAACGCTACAGCGTTGCTGTGGACAAACATCTGGCATCGAGAATTCGGTGCCAAAGAAGTTGCTTTGGATAAGCTTCACCGGAGTGGGAATTGCGGCTCCAAGCAATTTTTTGTTCCGATGTCAGAAGTATTTAGGTACATGAAAAGAAAAAAAGATAACAAAAAAGATAAAATCGTGAAATCAATTTTTCACACGAACAACAAAATACAATTACATTTTTACCTAATTTTAAAGGTGGACATTTTTAAAATTAACAGAGCCAATTCTCTGCACGAATAACTAGGGGACAAAACGTTTTAGCGTTACTCGCTACAGTTTAAAAAGAACTATCATTTAATTCATATATAACGGATTACAACAAAAAAAACGAAGAAGTTGTAGCCAAATGGTAATTTTGCAAAAAAACTACAAATTGAGCTTGTCTGGAGCTCTACGCAGTCTCTTTGAACGATGAGCATTTTGAAGCTGCGCTGCAATGTCAACCTGTGTTGGTGATAGCACAACTTTGCGTTTATTGGGATTCGGTTTCGCCTTTTTGTTAGCATGACCTGGCTACGGTGGTGATTGCTTAGTGGATGGTGACGTAATAATCGATGGAGATTGTGACCTTTCTGGCTTAGAATTTCCTTCAAGAGGGGCGCTGGTAGTAGCCAAAGGTGATTGGTTATTTACGTTAGCAGACTCATCCACTTCGTGTGTGTGGGGTAATTTCGCTGGAGATTTCCTGCCACCTGGTGACTTGCGATGTAAATTCTCAGGTGATTTTTCAAGCTGTTGGATTGGTGGAATTTTTCCCTCAGTAACAGAAATTGACTTTCTGGATTGGCCGAGAGATCGACGCTCAGGAACTACGTCAGCGAAACTTGGCTTTTCACGTTGTTTGGCGCCAAAAGACATGCGTTTGAAATTTGAGTGATCTTGCTCATTATGCATGGAGAAATTACTGCTTTTCGCCATAGAAACAAGTGCGTTTGGAGGCTGTTCTGGATAATCATTTTCCGCGGTATGTAACCTTAGCTGTTCGCGATGTTTGCGAATCGTATTACCATTAGTATCAAGGATAGTATAGGACTGATTTTCACATTTTTGGTTAACCATACCGACTGACCATAGCCTGTCATTTGTCGTTGAAAAGTCACGATACCAAACCTTTTCACCTATTTGACACGTTTTCAACTCACGATGGTGGGTGCTCTGTACTTGTTTTAATTGTTTACGGCGTACGGCTGCAATAGGGTCAGGGAACAATAAATCCAGCCGAGACTTTAATTCTGGGTTAAAATATAATTTTCTGGGTGTTGCTTGCGTGGTAGCGGAGATAGTGATTCGTGCTGATAACAAGTAAGAATTTATACTCTCTTGAATAGTATAGACCCCTGTCGCCGCGCGGCCTTGTAGACTCTCTTGAAATTACGGACGTATACCTCAGCCAAAGGCGCAAAACTTGGCCCGGTCATGTGCCTAATTCCGTTGGATTTTAACCAATTTTGGATTTTTGCGGACAAAAATTAGGCAGCATTGTCCGTAACTAAGCTGTCCATTAAACCATATAAAGCTATATGATTGTTTAAAACGTAAATGACACGCGCGGACGTTGTTGACTTCATTTTATGCACAAAAGGAATTTTTGAATGTGCGTCTACAAGAATGAAAAACATGTAATTGTCCATCGGCCCCAAAAAATCAGCGTGTAAGCGATAATTTGGTTTTAGTGGATATTCCCACGTATGCTTAGGACCTGACGTTGGAGTATCTTTATACTCTTGACAATTTTGGCATGATTTGACTTTATTTTCAATGTCAGAGTCAATCTTAGGCCACCAGACTTTTTGTCTAGCTAAACTTTTCAATTTAACTATGCCTAAGTGAGCACTGTGTAGATCTTTCAAGATTTGTCTCCGCAAGGCCGTCGGCACCAGGACTCTATACCCCCAAAATAAGGTTTCGTTTTCGACAGAGATTTCAGCACGACGTGTGAAGTACGGTAACAGATCGGGAATTTCGCATTTGTCAGGCCAACCATGGTTCACATAACGATAAACTTTTGAAAGGATTTTATCACGTTTACTTTCAAGAACGAGTGTCTCGTTTAAAACTGGAAGATTAGAAATAGTTTCTAAAGCAAGAATATTGTACTGCTCTTCTGCTTTCTCGAATTCCTCGGTATTTGGGAGGAGAAGGCGCGATAAAGCGTCTGCCGTCAAATTAAGTTTACCGGGAATGTGTTCGAATTCGTAATCGTAAGCATTAAGCATCATTTCCCGACGCTGAACCCTGGCGGCTGCCATCTGCGGTATTCCTTTTTTAGGGCCAAAAATCCAAACTAAAGCCTTCTGATCAGACTGCAGTATGAATCGCTGACCATAAACGTATTCATGAAACCGTTTCACTCCCCAAGCCACGCTGAGTGCTTCCCGGTCAAAATGCGAGTAGCCTCTTTCCGCTTGAGTGAGTTTACGTGAAGCAAAAGCTATCGGCCGTGATTCACCGTTTTTCATAACATGCATCAGGCACGCGCCGACCCGTAGGGTGAGCCGTCACAAACGAGCTTGAGCTTTAATTTCGGATCGTAATGAACCAGAACTTTTGATTTAAGAAATAATTCTTTTACTTTACTCACGGTTCGGTCGCATTCTGCCCCCCAAACCCACTTCACACTTGGGCTTAACAAACGTGTTACTGGTGACAGAATATGAGCGAGATTCGATAGGTATTTTGAGTAATGGTTTACAAAACCCAGAAAGCTCTGTAGCTCTTGAATACATGTTGGGTTAGGAGCGTTTGTGACTGCTTCGATAACCTCAGGGAGTGTATGCAGGCCTTCTGTATTTATCATGTAGCCTAAATATTTTAATTCAGGCCGCGACAGTTTGCACTTCTCGATCCTAAGTTTGGCTCCTGCATCTTGTAAAGCATTTAACAGTTTATTTAACGATTCGTCATGCTCACCCCCCTTCCCGCTCACCAGGATGTCATCATAAAACGGGAGACATTTGGGGATTTTACTGGTGACTTGAGTCATTACCCTCTGGAAAATTCCAGGACTGGACGCCAGGCCCAGGGGTACGCGAAGCCATCTAAACAAACCCAGGGGTGTATTTATTGTCAAAGCTTCTTGTGACTCTTTGTCGAGTTCAATTTGCAGAAATGCATCCTTAAGATCGATAAGGGAAAAAGTGTCACTGCCTGCTAATTCACTGAATAATTCTGCGGCCGTGGGAACTGGATAGTGGTCGACTTCGAGTTGAGGGTTCACGGTGGTTTTATAATCACCTATCACTCGGATTTGACCATCCGCTTTGTGAACTATGACGATCGGCGTAGACCACTGAGAAGTTTCCACAGGCTCTAGAATTCCAAGGCCAACCAATCTACGAATTTCTTGGTTACCCTTTTCTTTGAGTGCTAACGGAACCGGTCTTACACGACTGTACACAGGCTTGGCATCAGGTTTTAAATGAATTTTGGCTTTAAAATTGTTAAACTTACCCATGCCTTCAGAAAATAGCTCCGGGAAACCCTTCACTATTTTGGAAGTGTCAACTGGCGTCATGCTAGTTTTAATTTTCTTAACACTTTTCTTAGGTTTCACTTTCGTTTGTAGGTCGTAAAAAGGATGGAAATTAACTCGAAAAATAGAAAGTCAATCCTTTCCCATTAATGCAGGTTTATATAATTTTGAAACTAAAGCATCCAAATGTTCGATTTGACCTTGAACTTCAACCTTCAGACTTACAGTGTAAATCGTGTTCTCAATTCCGTCAGTGTATGAGTGTATCGAGTACGGACCGAGTTTTAAAGGACAGTCCGCAAAATATTTTTGATGCCACTCAATAAGGATAATGGATGCATCTGCCCCGGAATCAAGTTCCATTTCTAGCTTGACACCATTTAGGCAGACTGGCATTTTCCATTTATGGATTTTTATAGAATTAACTACTACTATTATTTTGTTGGTTTGTAGGGGAATTGAAATCTGGTCCGCAGCCTGACTCAGTCCAAGAGTATTATTTTTCAGTACAAGATAGTCGTTGTCTGAATCGTTATCAGACCCGGAACCAGACTCTGAATTTTCGGTTTCAACATCCTGGGCTTCTTCACTATCACTTTCGCTATCGCGTTCGAGTTTGTTGACGCGTTTTTTGTAGCTATACTTTTGTTTTGTATTCGGCCTAGCCTTAAAATTTGTGCTAGAACTTGCTTTAGGGTGGTCGAGTGATTTTAAAGTTCTATTCGAATGACTAGCTTTTCGGCACACGGCTTTTAAATGGCCGACAGTGTGGCAACGGCCACATGTATAGTCTCGATATTTACACCGTGTTTTTACGTGGCCATTTTTGCCGCAACAATAGCAAATGAAATCCTTAGTGGATTTAGGCCTACTTGATGTTTTGCCCGATTTTTTAGCTACGTAGTTAACAGCTTTAGAATGGCTTCTCAAAACGCTTTGGTCTGTTTCAGCAGATTCTAAGGATAAAGCTAAGGATGTTGTAGCCTTTAAATCCAGAGTCTGCTTCAACAACTCGCGTTGAATGACTTCTGATTGGATCCCCCCCAATTAGGCGATCCCTAATCATTTCGCTGTTAATGTCTTTAATTTTTGCGAAGTCACAATACTTCGTCATTAGCTTTAAGGCAGCTAAATATTCCCCGATACTCTCATCTGATTTTTGCGATCTTCTAAAGAATTTAACACGCTCAGATACCACTGAGGGCACTGGTTCAATGTCGTCTAAACTTTTTTAACGAGCTCATCAAATGTTAATGAGTCGGGCAAATCAGGTGAGAGGATATTAAGAATTCTATCAAACATTTTCTGGCCCACAGATGCCATTAGAAAATTAACTTGCTTGGTTGCTGGTATTTTTTTAGCTAAAAAAAAGCTGGTATTTCTCCCATGTGTCAGACTCGCAATCGAATTCCGAAAATAAACCAGCGGTTTTAGACGAACCCATGTTGACGTCGTCTTCACTATCACTAGATTCAAAATTTAGATTTAAATTAGAACTAGCTTCATTAACGCTTGCGTTCACTACTGAATTATTTTCAGTTTCACTTTCACTGCTAACTTTAGCAGTTACAGGTGGTTTGCTACCGACACCTGTCTTTGGCATAAGCCTACAAAATTAAATTTAATTAAATTTAATT